>PVJS01042374.1:0-17541 GCA_004027185.1 Glis glis | reverse complement strand
AAGAGAGAGAGAGAGAGAGAGAGAGAGAGAGAGAGAGAGAGAGAGACAGAGAGACAGAGAGAGAGAGAGCGAGAGAGCTGAGGCTGGCCGCGAACCTGGATCCTCTGGTCTCCGCCTCCCAAAGTACTGGGATTACAAGCGTGCGCCACCACGCCCGGCTCATAGTAGTGTCTTATGTTCTGACCTAGGTAGGTCTACTTAAAGCCCTAGAGTATCCCGGAACACCGACTTCCTTGTTGGGCTTTTATCAGATCACCAACCTGGATTTTACACTTGGCCTCCACCAACTGCAGCTTGGTTTGTGCCAGTTCCAGCTCCATCTCCCTCAGCTGTTTCTTCAGGGAGTCCTTCTCGTCATCCGCTTCGATCCCGTGATCCTCTGCGCTGCTGGCTGCTGGCTTCAAGGAGCCCTCCTTGCTGAAAATGTCGCTGCAGTGTTTGCACGCCATCATTTTACCCTGAAACAGCCCAGAGAGAACCAACATCTAGCTGCATGTCACAGGCCAATCACTCCCTGAGACAACACAGGATTCTTTAAAAGACATTGCTAGCCAGGGATGGTGGCACACGCCTGTAATTCCAGGACTTGGGAGGCTGAGACAGGAGGATCACAGGTTCGAGGACAGCCTTAGCAATGTAGGGAGACTCTCAGCAACCCAGTGAGACCTTGTTTCAAACCAAAAAAAAAGAAAAAAAATAGGGCTGGGGGTGTTGCTCAGAGGTAGTAGTACACTGCTGGATATGATCTCTAATCACACGCACACACACACGCGCGCGCACACACACACACACACACACACACACACACACACACACACACTGTTTATGGCCATCAAATGCAGTTCCATTTCGGAAGGCATATTTTTCTTGTGCTGAAATCAAAATGGTTGCAGTCAGCAGAGAATCCCACTATTTAAGGCAGGTGTTCCTTTGACATACCAGGGATGAAGCCAGGACCTGGTGAAGCCAGGCAGGCCCTCTGCCACTGAGCTCCGTCCCCGGCTCTCCTTTTGCTGTAAGTGTCTCTAGAGGATCCTAGCAGTATTACCGCCTGTCTTTGAAATCTCTTCTAGAAATTTTGTGCTACCATGACTCTTCCTAGGTCCCGAGCCCCACACCATTCACTCTACTTGTAATATTTCATTTGACTCTAGAGCAACTGTAAGAGGAGGCACTATTCATTCTCATTTTAATAAATGAAGAAAGAGTTCAAGTACTGGTGCAGAGTAAACTGAGGAAGGGTGTCATGGCTAACCTAAATCTACTCTTGCAACAGACTATATACATCCTGTTGCTCAGTTTTAAGCAAAGGTGAGCTGGACACAGTGGCGCACACCTGTAATCCCAGTACTTGGAGGCTGAGACAGGAGGAATGTAGGTTCGAGGCCAGGCTCAGCAACTTAGTGAGACCCTGTTTCAAAATAAAAAGGGCTGGGGGTGTATCTCAAGGTAGAATGCCCCTGGGTTCAATCCCCAGTATGAAATACATATGTATATACATACATATATAAACACATAAATAAATAAATGAACCAATCCAGCCAGATCCAACAGTGCACACCTGTAATGCCAGCTACCTAGGAGGCTGAGGCAGGAGAATCTCAAATTGGAGGCTAGCTTGAGTAATTTAGTGAGACCCTATCTCAAAATAAAAAATAAAAAGGGCTGGAGATATAGCTCAGTATAGCTTGAGTGAGGTCCTGGGGTTCAATTCCCAGTATTTAAGAAAGAAAGCAAAAACCAAAAAAGAATGCCAATCCATTTGATTTACTGTTCTCTCTAAAGAATACCCAATCACAGATGGGCTTGGTGGTGCATGCCTATAATCCCAGTACTTGGGAGGCTCAGACAGGAGGACTGTGAGTTTGATCAAGGCCAGCCTCAGCAACTTAGACCTTCAGGAACTTAGTGAGAGCATACTTCAAAATAAAAAATAAAAAGGGCTGGGAGCCAGGACCAGTGGTGTACACCTATAATCATGGTACTTGGGAGGCTGACACAAGAGTATCACAGGTTCAAGGCCAGCCTCAGCAACTTAAGAAGACCTGGTTTCAAAATAAAAAAGGGCTGGGGTGTAGCTCAGAGGTAGAATGCCCCTGGTTTCGATCCCCAGTACAAGAAGGAAGGAAGGAAGGGAGGAAGGGAGGGAGGGAGAGAGGGAGGGAGGGAGGGAAGAAAGAAAGAGGGAGCGATCACTTTTTTTCAAATAAAGCAATAACCTAGGGAGTTCTACCACCAGGGGGCAGCATAAAAATAAATGCTATGTTTTTTCTTTTAATTTGGTTGAAGAATCAGTTGGTTACTAACATGGTTTTCCAGCCAAGTTCTATCTTGCCCATGTGTTTACAGTTCAAGAGAGTAATAGGTTGACCCCACAGAGTCCCACACTGACGCCGCACCAGTTCGGGCAATCAGATGAGCGCTGCTGGGATTCCCAGGTTCCCACCACCCCCAAAGGCCACCTGGCCTGGGCCTCTGTGGCAGTGGTCAGATCCTGACACCTTTCCTGCTGCTGCCTCTGATATTACATCAGGTCTATGGGGGCACAACCTGCCAGCTGGCAGCGAGGGCAGTCAGACCCCAGGCAAAGGAGAGGTGCCCCACCCTCCACAAGCTCCGAGTCCTCTCCCACCAGCCAGGGCCGGGGCATCCAGGCGCTCCCCGACCACAGGTAGCAATCCCCCTGCAGAGCGAGTGCGCCCCTCACCTTGACTGCTTCCAGTTCCTCCTTGCTGGCCGCTTGCTGCTTCTCCAGCCTGGTACTTAACTGGGAACAGATCTAAGGCAAAGAAGAGAGTTTCTTTACTAGAAATCCAAGGCCTGCAGCATGCACATGCTCATAACTTCATCAACTGGTAAAGTCCTCTCGCACAGCCCGTCCTTGAAGACCTTCTGCAAAGAAGTAGCGCTGCAAATACTGTGGTTTCTGAAATGAGCAGCAGAAAGCCAGAGGGCCCCGGTGCAGAGCACGACTTAATCCATAGAAACGCCATGCGGTGAATTTGGTTTCCTTCTGTCACCAGCTTTCTGTGACAGGTGCCAATGGATTCCTGGTCTTGCTGAGTATCTACTCGGTGCGAGGTTTTATGCTGAGGATCTGATGGGCCAGAAACAGCTCCCACCCAGCCACAAAATCTCTTTTCAATTACAAAAGTTTCCTTGAGAAGTAGCAGAGTGACTAAAACAGTGAAAATGACCAGAAAACAATACAGACGAAAAGGAAATGCTCATCAACTTAGCAGCACAGCACAGGAACAAAGAGCTTCGGCAACGGACTCAAACTGAGTTTAAAGCCCGTCCTGCCGGGCACGGTGATGCATGCCTGTAATCCCAGAACTTGGTAGGCTGAGTCAAGAGGACCGCAGGTTCGAGGACAGCCTCAGCAAGTAGTGAGACTCTCAGCAACCTAGCAAGACCCTGTTTCAAAATAAAATAAAATAGGGCTGGGGGTGTAGCTCAGAGGTAGAATGCCCTTGGGTTCAATCCCCAGTACCATACACACACGCACACACACACACACACACACACACACACACACAAAGCCCATCCAGCTTTGTAGCCCTGGGCAAACTCGTTCATCTTCCTAAGCCTCATTCCTTCATGATGGCTGTGTGCTGTGCAGTGATAACCAATCGAAAGAGATGGTGGTTAAAGGGCTCGGTACTGTACCACATGTGGCTGATAAACTCCATTATTATTACTGACTGAGACAGAGTGCTAATACGTACTAGGAGGAAGTAGGAATGAATGTTTTCAAAAAAGAAAAATCCTACTTAAAAAATCGAGTGTTCATAGCCCTTGCCTGAAACAAGAATCTTTTATTGTAGAAAAATGGAAGAAATAAATTTTAAAAATAAAAACAAACAATATAAAATAGAAAAATGGATAAAAAAAGGAATGTCAAAATGTCGGTACTGGGGATTGAACCCAGGGGCATTCTACCTCCGAGCTATACCCCCAGCCCTATTTTTTATTCTTTATTTTGAAACAGGGTCTCACTAAGTTGCGGAGGGCCTCACTAAGTAGCTGAGGCTGGCCATGAACCCAGATCCTCCGGTCTCAGCCTCCCAAGTACTGGGATTACAAGGATGTGCCACCATGCCTGGTCGTCAAATTTTAAAGTATAAGTTGAGCCAGGTACGATGGCACACGCCTGTAATCCCAGTGCTTGGGAGGCTAAGACAGGAGGATCACAGGTTCGAGGCCAGCCTCAGCAACTTAGTGAGATCCTGTTTCAAAATAAAATAGGGTTGGGTATAGCTCAGAGGTAGAACACCCCTGGGTTCAATCCCCAGTAACCCCCACATACATACACACACAAGTACAAATTGGGTTAGAGGTATGTCTGATCTACCTCTATTATCAAAAGACATTTTTTTTTTTGAGATACTGGGGATTGAACCCAGGGGCATTCTACTTCTGAGTTAAACCCCTGAGTTAAACCCCTAGTCCTATTTTTTATTCTTTATTTTTGAAACAGGGTCTCACTAAGTTGCTGAGGGCCTCACTAAATTGCTGAGGCTAGCCGCAAACCTGCAATCCTCCTGTCTCAGCCTCCCAAGTACTGGGATTACAAGCATGCGCCACCACGCCCAGCCATCAAAAGACATTTTTAAAATCCCATTACTAAAAAATAACTCAAGACTCAGGCTTGCTGGTTGAGTTCAGTTTCCAGTTTCTTCAGATCCAAACCTGGGGAACAATTCACAGGACTGACTGACTGATTAAAAAGAAGGGATTGCTGGACGTGGTGGCGTACACCTATGATCTCAGGTACTCAGGAGGCTGAGGCAGGAGGATTGCCACTTCCAGGCCATCCTGAGCAACTTAGCCACACCCTGTCTCAAAATAAAAAAATAAAAAGTGCTGGGGATGTAGGTCAGTGGTAGAGCCCTGGGCTCAATCCCCAATATCACCAAAAAAAGGAGAAAAAGAATTCATCCTGGTAATTTGTGCAAACCATCTACCCTTTTACAGAAACCCAAGCGTTCTGAAATACGACCAATAACAGCCAATTCCAACTATAGAATGCGCTTAGATTATATTTTATATCCTCATTATCTTCAAAGAGATGAGACTATTGCCTTTCCTATCACTCGAAGCACTGGCTGGAGAATATTCAGGAGTAGCCCCAAGGGTGACTATTGAGGAGCAAGGCAGACAGTGGCCCTGGGTGCAATGTGGTGGTGAATTAATGCTTTAGCAGTGATGGGAGCACAGCACATGGCCTTTAACGTTCCTGTATTGATTCAGGTGTGACCACCCTTCTCCTCCTTGCCCAAATTTAAAATCTCAGGGTCGCCTTGCATGGAGGAACGAAGGGAGGGAGGGAGGGAGGGAGGGAGGGAGGGAGGGAAGGAGGAAAGAAAGAAAGGAAGGGAGGAAGGAAGAGAGAGAGGGGGAGGGAAGGAAGGAGGGAGGGAAGGAAAGGAAGAAAGGAGGGAAGGAAGGAAGGAAGAAAGGAGGGAGGGAGGGAAGAAAGGAGAGAAGGAAGAAAGAAAGAGAAGGAAGGAAGGAAAGAAGGAAGGAAGGAAGGAAGGAAGGAAGGAAGGAAGGAAGGAAGAAAGGAGGAAGGAAGGGCTTCTGTGCCTCCCTCCTCTCTGTTTTCACTATTACTTAGTTCAGTTCAGGCCCCATTTCTTCCCAGTGCGACTGTGACATAGGCCTCTCGTGGTCTCCAGACCTCTCCCCTTGGGTCTGCACTCCTCACTGGGTCAGAGTAGTGCCAACAAAATGTCCCTGAGCAAGTGGCTTTTCTGCTAAAAAATTCCTGCTACAGACAAAATAAAACCCAAACTCTCAGCCCAGCCCTGAAGACTTCCTGGATCCGGGCCCAGTTACCCTGAATCTCTTGGCAGATGAAATGATTTGTGCTTGCCTATCCACCTGTGCTGGTCCTGCTTCCCACCCTTTCCCGTCCTGTCTTCCTGCATCCCCACACATCTAGGCTTCCCCCAGCCTCTGGAGCGCAGCTCAAACCCGCCATCCCCAGGAAGGACCTCCTCGCCTCCCCACCGAGCACGCGCAGTGAGCATCAAATAAACATACTGTTGTCATGAAAGAGAGTAGGGCAGCTCTGAAAACTCATTTCTAAGAAATCTTCTCTGAATATGAGAAAGCCTTATGAAAAGATGTTCATGATATAAGAAGTGGACTAAAGCTACTTCCAAAAAACAGGATAAGCAATACAATTCATCCTGTTTATACACATTACAAATGTCTTAGCTGGATGTGGCGGTGCACGCCTGTAATCCCAGTACTTGGGAGGCTGAGACAAGAGGATTGTAGGTTCAAGACCTATCTCAGCAACTTAATGAGACCCTGTTTCATAACAAAACAAGCAAAAAAAAAAAAAAAAAATATATATATATATAAAGGGGTCTAGGGATGTACCTTGAAGGTAGAATGCCCCTGAGTTCAATCCCCTGTACCACAAAAACAAAAACAACTTTTTTTTTTGCGGTACCAGGGATTGAACTCAGGGGCATTCTACCTCCGGGGCTACACCCCCAGCCCTATTTTTTTTTATTCTTTTTTATTTCTTTTGAAACAGGGTCTCACTAAGTTGCAGAGGGCCTCACTAAGTAGCTGAGGCTGGCCACAAACCTGGATCCTCCGGTCTCAGCCTCCCAAGTACTGGGATTATAAGCGTGCACCACCATGCCCAGCTTAACAAACAACAACTTTATGTAGCAATGATGTGTGCTCAACACTGCAGTGACTATGTCTAGTTGACAAGATTAAGAGAAGTTTATTTTCTTTGTGCTTTTCTGCATTTTCATAGCTTTCTACAAAATCATACATTTTACTTATAAGCAGAAAAAAACATGTTAAAAACAAAATAAGACAGTATGTGTCAGATCTCAATGTCCCCTGTGAGGCAGATGACCTCAGGGAAATCCTTGGGTCAGAAGATGGCATACGGGCCGGGCATGATGGCCCCGGGCATGATGGCGCACGCCTGGAATCCCAGTGCTTGGGAAACTGAGTCGGGAGGATTGTAGGTTCGAGGCCAGCCTCAGCAAGTAGTGAGACTTTCGTCAACCTAGTGAGACCTTGTTTCAAAATGAAAATAAAATCTGGCTGGGGGTGTAGCTCAGAGGTAGAATATCCCTGGGTTCAATCCCTAGTACAAAAAGAAAAGGAGGAGGAGGAGGGAAGAAGAGGAAAGAGGAAGGAAAAGGGAAGGAGAAGGAGAGGGAGAGGAAGAGTAGGAGGAGGAGGAGGAGGAGGAGGAGATTACATATGGTTCTTAACTAACTCTGGAAGCTTGGAGTGTGAGCAGTCCACTCTCAGCAATGAGCGGGGCCTTTGCCACATCCAGTCAACAGGACGGACGGGAAGCTACAACTGGAGCTGGAAGGAGGGTGTCCTGGGACAGCCCTGGTGATGGGGTTAGACACATCTTCAAGGAGAGCAAGCTCTGTTAAAAGAGAATATTAGCTGGGTGTGGGGGCACACACCTGTAATCCTAGAACTTAGGAGGCTGAAACAGGAGGATCGCAGGTTTGAGACCAGCCTCAGCAACATAGGTAGATTCTCACCAACCTAGCAAGACCCTGTTTCAAAACAAAAAAAAAAAAAAGTAAAACAAAGGGCTGGGGGTGTAGCTCAGAGGTAGAATGCCCCTGGGTTCAATCCCCAGTACCAAAAAAAAAAGAAAAAGAGAGAGAGGGAGAGAGAGGATTTCAAGGTTCACTGGAGAAAGCTTCCTGCCAGCACTGGGGCAGTGGGCAGGGCCATATAGCCATGTGGTGAGAAAATGTCCTGTTGTACTGTGACAGCACAGGACACAGTGCCCCCCCCCCCCAGGCCAGTGCCGTTGACACATTCGCTAAACTTTGCAAAGAGGCAAATGCTCCTGGTGTGAATCTATTGACAGTTAGCTTCTGGGGAAGGCACAGGGAGGATCCCAAGGGTAGTAACAGTTCCACCTTCTAGATCCACCGACACTGTAAACAACCGCCAGACCTTTCGGGTCATCAGCTCTCCCAAGCTATCAGCAAGCAGGCCCAGCCACGGCCATTTCAGAGGAGAGCGCAAGCCACCACAGTGAACACATCTGGACAGCTGTTCCGGAAACTCTAACCACAAACAGAAAACGAAAGTAAAAGCTAATCACGCCGGGGCGTGGTGGCGCACGCTTGTAATCCCAGTACTTGGGAGGCTGAGACCGGAGGATCCGGGTTCGTGGCCAGCCTCAGATACTTAGTGAGGCCCTCCGCAACTTAGTGAAACCCTGTTTCAAAAGAAATAAAAAAGAATAAAAAAAATAGGGCTAGGGTTGTAGCCCCAGAGGTAGAATGCCCCTGGGTTCAATCCCCAGAACCGCAAAAAACAAATAAATAAATAAATAAAAATAAAAAGGGCTGGGGGTGTAGCTCGGAGGTAGAATGCCCCTGGGTTCAATCCCCAGTACCGCAAAAAAAAAAAAAAGCTAATCACTTTCATAGCAGCGGTGCGTTACCTGTTTATACTCTGCGATGATAGCTGTAGTCTTCTTTATTTCATATTCTGCCTTCTCTAGTTGTTTCCTGAAGACTTCTTTTAGCTAGAAAGAGATGGAGAAGCAGCAGAATTCAGCCAGAATCTTAATACATTTCCTCAAAGATCTATATGCAAATCTTCCTGATTCAGTCGATGACAAGGGTAAGAAGCGCAGCTATACGAACTTCCCTCACTGAAGTTGCAGCTTTTAAATTTTATGTACGTATGTATGTATGTATGCACGTATGTATGTATGTATGTATGTATTTTTTTGTGGTACTGGGGATTGAACCCAGGGCATACTACCTCTGAGCTACAATCGCAGCCCTATTTTATTTTTTTATTTTGAAACAGGGCCTCGTTAAGTTGCTGAGGCTGGCCACGAACCTGCGATCCTCCTGTCTCAGCCTCCCCAGTGCTGGGATTACAGGCATGCACCACCACGCCCAGCCCCACTGAATTTAGGACAGACTTAGATAGCTGAGAGGCTGTGAGCATGTGCCACCCAGTGTCTCTAAGCCACAGTTTCCTCGTGTGACAAATGACAATAATCCCTATTTCACAAGGGTCCTATCATCACAGTGACCGCACAGGCTGGAAAGGGACAGATTGCAGAGCGCCCGACAAACATCACGGCCGGCCCAAGGCCAGCGCGACGGCGCTCCTTGGACTGGGAACAAGGAGAATGCAAGGATTCAGCTGAAGAGCTTGCTTTTTCTGAAGAAGAGGGCTGAGGCGGTAGCATGGGGACAGCCCTCTGGTCACTCTGACCCCACGTTGCTATGGTCTCTGCTTTCCATGGCCCCATCAACTTTCTCAATAAGAAAGCAGTGAACCCAGCCGGGTGTGGTGGCCCACACCTGTAATCCCAGTACTTGGGAGGCTGAGACAGGAGCATGGCCGGTTCAAGGACAGTCTCGGCAACTTAGTGAGACCCTTAGCAGCTTAGTGAAACCCTGTTTCAAAATAAAAAATAAAACCCAGCCAGGCGTGGTGGCGCACGCTTGTAATCCTAGTACTTGGGAGGCTGAGACCAAAGATCCGGGTTCACAGCCAGCCTCAGCTACTTAGTGAGGCCCTCCGCAACTTAGTTTCAAAATAAAGAATAAAAAATAGGGCTGGGGGTGTAGCTCGGAGGTAAAATGCCTCTGGGTTCAATCCCCAGTACCACAAAAAAAAAATAAATAAAAACCCCTGGGTTCAATCGAAAGAAAGAGAGAGAGAGAGAGAGAGAGAGAGAGAGAGAGAAAGAAAGAAAGAAAGAAAGAAAGAAAGAAAGAAAGAAAGAAAGAAATTGAAAGAAGAGAGAGAGAGGGAGGGAAGGGAAGGGAAAGGGAGAAAGAGAGAGAGAAAGGGAGAGACCAAAGAAGGTCAGAGGTAAAGAAAAAACAAAACCCATCAAGAGGCCTCAGAGAATCCACAAATTAGATAATAAACCCCTCAACATTTTTGAGTGGGTTAAAAAAATAATGCCAAAGACTGAGACTCATTTAACATATTCCAATAGAAAAACAAATCCCAGAACACTGTTGATGAATACTGAAGCGTGCTTACTGACACGCCCTCCGTGTGTAACTTCTCTGGTCTTGCTCCGGCTGCTGGGGTGAGGTCTTTGAAAAGCTTTGTGTTCTGCTTTACATTTAGTACTATTAATGCCTCGGAATGAAATTCAGTAATCATGATTGAAGACGTTTCTGCACTTTCTGGGACATATCAGTGAAGTTCAAGCGAGCTCTTGCTAGTAGGCCGCGCTCTGTTGTGAAGAAAGAGCCCGGGTCTCCTCCTCAGCCCTGGCTGGGACTGCCGCCGGGGACCCGGTGAGCAGCCTATTCCTCATAGGGCGGCCGGAAGCCCAGCTCCAGGGCAGAGCGGCCCTCCCGCCATCCTCTGCTCCCCTGCAAGGCCGCTGCCTTCCCCCCCGCTGAGCAGTTTCAGGGCTCACATGAGAACGCCAGGTGCCAGCTTCAACGCTGGTCCCCAAAGGGCTTATGTCCCCAAGGAGCCACACTGAGCGCTCTGCCAGGAAAGCCGAGGCCCCCTTCTCGCAGGCAAGACTCAGGACATTTCATTGTGGCGGCCCTGGCAGAGGCCACTGTGGCCTGCAGCTTAACAATGCTCATAAGAGTCCATTATCACTGGGTAGAGTGGCACCTGCCTATAATCCCGGTACTCAGGAGGCTGAGACACAGGATCACAGGTTTGAGGACAGCCTTAGCAACTTAGAGAGACCCTCAGCAAACTAGTGAAACCCTGCTTTAAAATAAAAAAGGACTGAGGGTATATCACGGAGGTAAAATGCCCCTGGGTTCAATCCCCAGTACCACAAAAAAAAAAAAAAGAGAGAGAGAGAGTGCATTATTTTGGAGACTGGACATGAAATTTCCAGATCTGTCAAAGGTCTTGGATCCTAACTCCAAGTTACTAAACTTAGAGAAAACTCAACACTCTCTCTAGACATCTCAGTAAAGGCAAATTCCTTCAAAAGGAACGTGGAAGGGAACAGTTCAGATAATGTTATGTCCATGTATGAAGGTATCACCGCCAACTTCACCAGCATGTCTGGGGAGGGAGGAGGGGGAGCGGGGTGGGGTGGGGAGGGAGTCACACCAGGTGCTGTGTGCACGTAGGGACGTCTCACTTTTTTTGTGTGTGTGGCATTGGGGATTGGACACAGGGACATTCTACCTCCAAGCTATATCCCCAGCCTTATTTTTTTTTATTTTGAAACAGGGTCTTGCTAGGTTGATCAGAGTCTCACTACTTTCTGAGGCTGTCCCCAAACCTGTGATCCTCCTGTCTCAGCCTCCCAAGTACTGGGACTACAGGCGTGTGCCATCACACCCGGCTGAATGTATCACTTTGAATCTCACTGTGTTGTGTAAGTACAATGTACCAATGAAAGTATTAGAATGTCAAGACTCAACTCTTTACATCTATAACTTCAACATCACCCTTGACTTAGGACAAATTTAATTTCACTTCTTTACAGTATTAATCACCCCCTCATCAATCTACCTGTGTGCAGGGAAGCCTGCACCTGCCTCTTACCTGGGCGGTCTCCTCTTCCTGCTTCCTCTTCTCCTCCTCTGTCTCCACTAGCCTCTGCTTGGTCAAGAGCAGCTCCTTATTCAACACATCGGCCTTGTCTTCTGCCTGCAAATCAGGGCACATCACAGCCATAAAGTAAGCATGTCCAAACCCAGTCTCCCGCCATTATTGCTCAATTACTGCAGGCCATTCTTGGTACTGGGGATTGAACCCAGGGGCATTCTACCTCTGAGCTACATCCCCAGCCCTATTTTTATTTTTTATTTTGAAACAGGGTCTCACTAGGTTGATGAGTCTCACACTGTTGCTGAGGCTGTCATCAAACCTGCGATCCTCCTGTCTCAGCCTCCCAAGTACTGGGATTACAGGCCTGTGCCACCACACCCAGCTTACTGCAAGCAGTTCTTTGCCTCCCTGCTCACTGCAGGGTCGGGGCTACTTTCTCTGACCTACTATGTGCTGGACGCTTGGCACACATTCTTCCCAACCCTCACAGGGATTGTAACTTGTCAGCTGATGACAGTGAGGGCTGGAGAGATGCACTGTCTGGGGTCACACATCCAACATCACGGGCATGCTCTGAACTCAGATCTGATGACATCAACGTCCCTGCTCTTTGTAAACACTCCTTACACATTTCCAGATGTCACAACAGCACAAGCACACACTGAGTAGACAGGTCTGATGAAGGGGTTGAGCCTCATTTAAAAGCTTCTAATTGGTTTTGCATGGGTCAGATTCAGCGAGGACGAGTGGACCCGCTGATCCATAGACAACAGTTAGGTAAGACAAGGCTTGAAGCTGGGCGTGGTGGTACATGTCTATAATCCCAGCACTTGGGAGGCTGAGACAGAAGGATCGCAGGTTCGAGGACAGCTTCAGCAATTTAGTGAGACTTTCAGCAACCTAGCAAGACCCTGTCCCAAAATAAAAAAGAAAAAGGGTAGGGGTGTACCTCGGAGATAGAACGCCCCTGGATTCAATCCCTAGCACCAAAAAAATAAAAAAGGACTAGGCTTGAGGTAAACTGGCCCACAAGCCATCCACACAGGTCAGGGAGTATAGTACTGAGAAATCCAAAAAACCCATGATAGAGAACCACGCAGGAAGCGGTCTAGCCCATGATGTGAGGCAGGGAAGAACGCGTTTCTGGGATGGCCAGGAAGAGCTCAGAGAGAGCATTCTAGAGCTCAGAGAAAACATTCTGGTTTTCACTTGGACACGGAGCCAAAATTACGTGTAGAAGCACCCTGTGTGCATTCACGTGCTAACACTGTCTACTGCGCGCTCCGGGGTCCTCACCTCTCCCTCCAGGCCCTGCCTCATGTCAACATTGCAGCCCTGCCCGCTCACTGCCCTCTGAGCCCGCCGCTGTCCATCTTGCCTGCCTCCCCGATGGCATGTGATGACAGATCACATGCATGTCTTGCCTGCTAGACTTTAAGCTCCAGGAAGAACTGTGTCCCCAGCACCACACCTGCACTGGGACGGGGTAGGTCCCCCTAGGTCCTCGGGGAGTGAACAGCCGTGCCTCTCTGAGTCACTGCAGGAGCAGACTGTGCGCAGAGGCGGTGGCAGAGGGCCACGGGATCAGTTCAGCAGAGAAAGCCCTGGGCCAGAGAAGAGGTCACTACTTGAAGAAGCCAGCCCTGGCTGACAGCAGCCGGAGTCATTCAAGGAATCGTGCGAGCCGGCCAGGTGGCTCTGTCTGTGTTTTGCCATGTCTCCCACACGTCCAGGCCAGCACAGGCTGCTGGAGACTGGCAGAGAATGGCAGCCCGGCCTCTGTTCCCGCTGCCTCCCAGCTCCGGATATCCCGCACCCCCGTGGACACACGAATTCAGAGCACTTGGACCTGCTGGGTAGTGGAGGTGGGAAAGTCCCGTAGGACTCTTCAAGACTCTAAAATTTGTTCAGATGCATTAAATTTTAGGGGGGGATAGCTAAACAGAAAACGGATACGCTAAAATTAGAAGTAGACCTCAAAATTTATTTCCAACTTGCAAATGTTGCAAGGTAAGTTGCTATAAACTGTAGGATGTCTGATGTAGCTTATGGAGGCTCAAACTTCCAATTCTAGAGCTTCCAGACAGACTGAGGTTGCTCATAAAGCAGGGAGACCCTCCCCAAAGTTCCCAATGGATGGGCAGGGAGTGGCTTATCAAGGGTAGCTATACTAATCAGGTCAGTGTTCTTAAAGATCTACCTCCCTGTAATGGCAGCCCACTAGCCAAGTTCTACCTTAGAACACCAGAGACCTGCTAATAAAAAACACTGCAACCAAACCTCCACTTATTGTACCTGCAGAGGTTTCTGCTTTGTGAAGAGAATAATGCTTTTATAAAGTGCATCACGAGCCAGGTGTGGCGACCCATGCCTGTAATCCCAGCACTTGGGAGGCTGAGACAGGAGGATCCCAGGTTTGAAGCTAGCCTCAGCAACTTAGTGAGATCCTCAGTAACTTAGCAAGACCCTGTTTTAAAATAAAAAATAAAATAGGGCCAGGGGTACAGCTCGGAGGTAGAACACCCCTGGGTTCAATCCCCAGTAACACAATAAATAAATAAATAAATAAATAAATAAATAAAGTAAGTAAGTAAGTAAGTAAGTACATCACAACACTCCAAAATAAATGTTTTATAAATTTGATCTCTTTTTGCTTTTTTTTTTTTTTGGTGTGATACTAGGGATTGGACCCATGGTCATTCTACCTCTGAGCTACACCCTCACACCTATTTTATTTTATTTTGAAATCGAGTCTTGCTAAGTTACCACGCACTGGCCTTGACCCTATAATCCTCCTGTCTCGGCCTTCCAAGTGCTAGGGTCACAGGCGTGCACCACCAAGCCCGGCTAGAAGTTTGCCTTTTGAAAAGCTGCCTAGTCAACGTGGCCTGCCCCACTCACAGGCTTCTGGGGTCCTGCAGCTGCTCTATGGTTGGGGGAACCACTGTAAGAAAAGGGGGGGAAACCTTCCCTGAGGAAACTTTTTTTTTTTTTGTGGTACCAGGGATTGAACCCAGGGGCTTTCTACCTCTGTGCCACACCCCTGGCCCTACTTTTTATCCTTTATTTTGAAACCGGGTCTCATGAAGTTGCGGAGGGCCTCACTAAGGAGAGAGAGAGAGAGAGGGAGAGAGAGAGAGAGAGAGAGAGAGAGAGAGAGAGAGAGAGAGAGAGAGACAGGAGAGAGAAAGCGAGAGAGCTGAGGCTGGGCGCGAACCCGGATCCTCCGGTCTCCGCCTCCCAAAGTACTGGGATTACAAGCGTGCGCCACCACGCCCGGCTCTGAGGAAACTTTTTAAAGAACACCTAAGTATTTATGCTGAAGGCCCTGTTGGTTTTATTTACATATCTTCTGCTGAATAGTCTTCACTAGGTCAAGACAAGGCAAGCTCATTCATTTTCTGCTACCAAATCCAACATCTGCAGCATTTGCTGTGGGTTCTATATGAGGGGAGTCCCACAGTTTTCTGGGAAGCTTCATCCAAAGTTTCTCCTCTATTTTAAATAATGAAGTAGCAGAAATTTTCCTGCTCATCAAAATAGGATCAGATCTGAAAATAACTTGGGTCTCACTCTAAAAAGAGGCTTCTGGATCTTTATACAGCCAACTACTATAACTCACGTAAGCAAAAAATCATCTTAAATGTTCAATGAACATAGTACTAAACAGACAGTTACTCAAATTCTCTTTTTGAAACCCAAATCTAAAACCCTCATCATAATTTGATAGTAAAACTGAATAATACGTTTTTTTTTTTTCGGGGGGTGCTGGGGTATGGGGGATTGATCCCAGGGGTATTCTACCTCTGAGCTACATACACCCCTAGTCCTTTTTATTTTTTATTTTGAAACAGGGTCTCACTAAGTTGTTGAGAGTCTTGCTAAGTAGCTGAGGCTGGCTGGCCTCGAACCTGCAATCCTCCTGTCTCAGCCTCCCAAGTACGGGGATTACAGGTGTGTGCTACCATGCCTGGCTAATGTGCTGTTATTTTTAAGTCTTCTAATCACTTATGAACATCTTATGATGTCTTACTGACACTGAGAGTTCCGATTACAGTCTAGGGGTGTCTGGGACACGCTACGAGAGAAAAGCAAGCACGGGGCATGTGCTTTAACCCCGAAGCAAGCGACATCCCAGTCAGAGGCTCGGTGCTGGCGTCAGGCAGGAGGATCCTTAGAAATGACTTCTGAAAAGCCGGGCGTGGTGGCGCACGTCTGTAACCCCAGTACTTGGGAGGCTGAGACAGGTGGATCGCAGGTTCGCAGCTTGCCTCAGCAACTTAGTGAGGCCTCTGCAACTTAGTGAGACCCTGTTTCAAAATAAAGAATCAAGCCAGGTGTGGTGGCGCATGCTTGTATCCCAGTACTTGGGAGGCTGAGACTGGAGGATCTGGGTTCGCGGCCAGCCTCAGCTACTTAGTGAGGCCCTCCGCAACTTAGTGAGACCCTGTTTCAAAATAAAGGATAAAAAATAGGGCTGGGGGTATAGCCCAGAGGTAGAATGCCCCTGGGTTCAATCCCGTTCTCCCAAAATAAATAAATAAAATAAAATAAAAATAAAGAATAAAAAATGGGGCTGGGGGTGTAGCTCGGAGGTAGAATGCCTCTGGGTTCAATTCCCAGTACTGCAAAAAAAAAAAAAAAAAAAGATTTCTGAAAGAACTAGCCAAGCCAGTTGTTCAATTTAAAACAAAACAAAATAATGTGCCCCATCACCCTCAGCTTCCAGGCCAACACAGAACTTGGTTAGGAGGGACCCAGACAGTGTTCAGTGGGCAGTACTAATTCTATCTCTTCTGTTTTGTTCCTTGACTTGAGAACTACGAATACAAGGAAAGGCCGGAAGCAGGTAGCAGCAGAAACTGCAATGGAGATGTAGCCTTTTTATTTTGAATCGCTGAGAAATCCCCATTTAAGGAGTCTGAGAAGGTTCTTTCCATCAGAGAGAAAAATCAGAAGAGCCTTCGGAGCGGGGGTGCCCAGGAGGCCGGAGCCCACACTACCACATCAGGGAAGGAATGATTATGTTGAGAAAGAACCAAATGGCCTTCCATACTGTACCTGACATTCCGTCCCACCGCCTTCCTGCATTTTTAATTGTTTGCTGAAGTTTTGCTATTTGGATCGGGAGGTCTGCTTTTCATAAACTGGGAATGGAGAGGTACTGGGTGAACTGGGAGCAGGTGGCAAGGATGGGTCTCCCTCTCAGGTGACGCCCTTCATGGGACCCAAGGCGCAGGGACGGACCCCCGCTGAGGCTGCAACTGCAGAGTCAGAAGGTAGGAGATGTGCAGGAAAGAGCAGTTTTATTCTTTCATCTAGATAATTGGCTCCATACGCAGGATGCGGGTCTTACTACTTTTTTAAAAGACGAGAGAGACAGAGAGACTGAGAGAGAGGTATGGAGAGAGGGAAGAAGAGAGAGAATGAATGATAGAATCCTTTCTTTAGGGACTGATCTAGTAACCATGCAAAGTACATAGGTCTTCAAGAATCAATTATTTCAGGAATATCCATAATAGAAATCACTTCAAATTGATCTGCAAAAAGGGTTCTTTTGGAAGTGAAATGATTTTTAAATATTTTTCTGATTATTAAAGTTATGCATATTGTTTTCTTTTCTTTCTTTCTTTTTATTTCTTTTTTTGTGTGGTACTGGGGATTGAACCCAGGGGCATTCTACCTCTGAGCTACATCCCAGCCCTGTTATTTTTTTATTTGGAAACAGGGTCTCACTATTGCGTAGGGCCTCACTAAGTGCCGAGGCTGGCCGCAAACCTGCGATCCTCTTGTCTCAGGCTCCCAAGTACTGGGACTGCAGGCATGTATCACCATGCCCGGCTCAGAGTCTTTAAAAATGGGCTGCTTTTCCCACTTCTCCATCCTGTGTCCCAAGCAGCACAGTTTTGTTTTTTCAAACTCCATTTAGGGGCTGGGGATGTGGCTCAGTGGTACAGGAATGCCTACCATGTGTGAGGTCCTGGGTTTGATCCCCAGTAC
>PVJS01042373.1:0-17541 GCA_004027185.1 Glis glis | reverse complement strand
GTAGAGAGAGAGAGAGAGAGAGAGAGAGAGAGCTGAGGCTGGCCGCGAACCTGGATCCTCCAGTCTCCGCTTCCCAAAGTACTGGGATTACAAGCGTGCGCCACCATGCCCAGCCTGGGACATTCTACTTCTGAGCTACACCCCCAGCCCCATTTTATGTTTTATTCTGAAACAGTGTCTCATCAGTTTGCTAAGGGTCTCTTACTAAGTTGCTGAGACTGGCCTTGAACCTGCAAGTCTCCTGTCTCACCTTCCTAAATACTGGGATTACAGGCGTGCAGCACCACACCAGGCTTATGTTAGAGGTTCTTACAGGGACTTCAGAAACCTCTGGAACTGTATGCAAGCATGTGAATGTGCGAGTTTGAATGTGTCTGTGTGTGGGAGCACACATGTGCATTTTTCTGCAGACAGGATGAAGAAATGTCAAAGATCATTCCCTTACATGGAAGGCCAGCCCTTACTAGTTCCCCCAGCTTGACCTGGTCCTGGGGGAGAGGGGGACTTCTGTGGGACATGTGGGTTTCCCAAGTGTTATTGACACATCTAAAGCAGCCCCTGAGGAATGGGCAAGAGTGGCCAGGAGAGACCTGGGGCCTGAAATCACAGCAGAAGGAGCAGCCTTAGTGGGAGAAAGGGCGATCCCGCTCCTGGCACCCCCGAAAAGCAGCGATTAGAACAAAACAACTTGTTCAATCGGCAGTCCGCCATGAACTATGCCCCTGTGTTGGGGGCAGGAACCTTGACCAGAACCTCAGACTCAGCCTGGCAGGCACTGCCCCCTGCTGGAAGGTGGACACAGCTGCACCCTGCTGGAAGAAGAGGCAGTCTGGGGTGTCTCTGGAATGCTAGTGACAAGATCCCCCCACCCCCAAGCCGGGGGGTGTAGTGGTGCACGCCTGTAATCCCAGCACTTGGAATACTGAAGCAGGAAAATCGCAGGTTCAAGACCAGCCTCAGCAACATAGACTCAGCAATCTAGCAAGACTCTGTTTCCAAATAAAAAATAAAATAGGGCTGGGGTGTAACTCAGGTAGAATGCCCCGGGTTCAACCCCTGTACCACAAATAAAATAATAAAATAAAAGTCATTCCTCTGGTGACCACAGTTGGTACCCAGCCATGGGACATGCAAGTGAGGAGTTTGGGGTCCCTACTCTACACCCTCTGTGTCCACAGTGACAGCTGGTTGGCCCACTTCCTTGTGGCATCCTCCCACCAGCCCTGGCAGCCCAGAAACAGGCAGGTGTGCGAGTGAGAGACAGCGTGTGTGGTGGAAAGTTCCCAGAGCCAGTGAGGCAGGTGGGAGGCCAGGGCTCCTTTCCCACAGACACCCACACCCATCCCAGCCCTGTGCCACCCACTCTGTGACTTCTGCCCCATCAGCCCCCTCCTGTGTCCCTCTGAAACATCAGCACGTCCTGGCCTCCTTGGGACTCAGCCCCCCACCCAGGCAGCACAGCCGCCACGCTGCACACTGACCCCGGCGCACACAGACCACCCCCCTTCTACCGTGTCTAGGTTCCCAGCCCCCCTCCTGCCCTGGGGACCCTGTGCCCCGGCCCCTCCTTTACCATCCGTCTCAGGAAGACAGCTCCAACTCTGCTCTCTGCTTAGTGAGCAAATGGATTCAGATGCACAAAGCCATAAGCCATGGGTAGGTACGTGTTTTTTCTTCTTGTCTCTTCCTGTCTTCTTCAACCCCCTTCTCCCTGCTCCTCTCCTCTCCTGTGTTCTCCCCTTCCTGCCCCTCCCTCATCCCACGTCTACCCCTTCTTTATGTTTCTCTTTTCCTTTGTCCTGCATACACCCCATAAATTCCCAAAGTTACATGTTTTTAGCCTACCCGTGGGGGAAAGTGTTTGATACCTCAGCCCCTGAATCGCTGTAAGTGGTGAAAACAACTCGGCCTGCCTCAAAGCAGCTTTGGGGGTTCTCGTGGCTCCCGGGGGTACAGCTTTGCCCTCTGACAGTACTGGGGCTTCCTTCCAGCTGGTATCTGGTTTCTGGTAGTATCTGATGTGGTCTCAACAAGAGACCTAACACAGATGACCGAGGGATTCCCTGAGGTGGGTTCCAGGTATAAGCAGAAGCTCAAAATCTGTCCTTGGTTCTTTTTCTTTTCTTGGTACTGGGCATTGAAACTAGGGGCATTCTACCTCTGAGCAACACCCCAGCCCCCCCTTTTTCATTTTTTTTTAAAATAGGGTCTTGCTAAGTTGTAAAGGCTGGCCTTGAACCTCCTCCTATTTCAGCCTCCCAAGAACTGAGATTACAGGTTTGCACCATAGCACTCACCTGTCCTTGGTTCTTTTAAGCCACATGTCTCAAGTCAGGCCAGAGACCTCGACCCCAAGTTGGCCTAATGGATGGAGTCTCACAGTATGGCCCCCACCCTGCCTTGACATCCAGGGAGGACAGCCACTCTGAAGAGGCCCATGAGGCAGACGGAAACTCCAAGGACTTAACTTACATGTGGGGGCAAAGGTCAGGAATGACCCAATTTCTAGGCATCCTAGCCTTTTTTTTTTTCTTTTTGGGGGTACTAAAGATTGAATCCAGGGGCATTCTACCTCCGAGCTACACCCCAGCCCTATTTTATTTTTATTTTGAAACGGTCTGGCTAAGTTGATGAGAGTCTCACTACTTACTGAGGCTGTCCTCGAACCTGTGATCCTCCTATCTTAGCCTCCCAAGTACTGGGATCACAAGCATGCACCACCATGCCTGGCAGCCTTGTGGTGGTAGTGGGATTTGAACCCAAGGACATTCTACCTCCAAGCTACAACCCAAGCCCTTTTTATTTTTTGTTTTGAAACAGGGTCATGCTAGGTTGCTGAGGTACATTGCTGAGGCTGTCCTTGAACCTGCGATCCCCCTGTCTCAGCCTCCCAAGTACTGGGATTACAGGCATACATCACTAGGCCTGGTGCATCCTAACTTTTAGAATCAAATTGGGCTGGGCATAGTGGTGCACACCTGTAATCCCAGTACTTGGGAAGCTGAGACAGCCTCGAAGCCAGCCTCCGCAATTTAGAGAGGTTCTCAGCAACCTAGCAAGACACTGTTTCCAAATAAGAAATAAAAAATTGGGCTGGGGATGTAGCTCGGAGGTAGAATGCCTCTGGGTTCAATCCCCATGGAAAAAAAAAAAGAATCAAGTTGGGAGGTCTGATGGGGCCTAGTCCTGATCCATGCCTGACCCCACTGGCCTCTGTGACCATGGTCATTTAACATACCCAGACGCCAGTTGGTTTCCCCACCTGTAAGATGGAAGGTGAAGAGGCAGATTTTCATCAAACCCCAGAGCCCCTGTGTCCTGCAGAGCTGCCTTGCCAGCCTCCTGGCCCCACTGCACCCCTCTTTCAGCCAGAGTGGTTCCCACTCATCTTGATGCTTTGAAAGTTTGAATAAGGCCAGGTGTGGTGGTGCACGCCCATAATCCCAGTACTCAGGAGGCTGAGACAGGAGGATCACAGGTTTGAGGACAGCCTCAGCAATGTAGAGAGACCTTCAGCAACCTAGTGAGACCCTGTTTCAAAATAAAAATAAAATAGGGCTGGGGTATAGTTTGGAGGTAGCATGTCCCCAGGTTCGACCCCCAGTAACAAAACGAAAAGAAAGCTGGAATAAGGCTTTCTCCTTCACCCCATGTGACTTGCTTTCCCTTCTCCATTCCTGGCAGCGCTTCCCGGGTTGCTCATCACAGTCACGGGAGGCCGTCCTTCAGTGTGAGAGGAGCAACACTAACTGGCACCTCTTGGCTCATTCCAGCTCCTTAAAGGCAAAACAGATACTGCCAATAGGTGGATGTTTGTTAAAAACAAAGTGCAGCTGGATGGTGGTGTACGCTTGTAATCCCAGTACTTGGGAGGCTGAAACAGGATTGCAGAAGGATTGCAGATCTGAGGATAGCCTCAGCAATGTAGAGCGACCCTCAGCAACCTAGTGACACCCTGTTTCTAAACAAAAAATAAAATAGGGGGTATAGCTTGGAGGTAGAATGCCCCTGATTTCTATCCCCAGTTCCACACACGCAAAAAGAATACCAAAGAAGTCATTGCCAGGCCCCTGTTGTGGAGGGGTCATGACTTCCTTTCCTAAGCTAAGCAGATGTGGATTTCCTCTAGGCGGCCTTTCCCCATCCTGGGCATTTCTGAGCAATGAGGGGAAGGGGATTCACCGGCCTGACTCTGCCTCCCAATGGTGTTGATCTCTGGGAGCAGGGAGAGTTTGGGCCATGTGGCAGCTCTCTTGGGACTCAGTTCTGGTGCTCCCAGCCCCTGGGTGGTAAATCCCATGCAGGCCAGGGAGATAGGTCCCACCTGGAACCCTGGCCCACAGCGTCGGCCCACAGCATCTCCTCACGTGTCTTTTCAGATGCGCTGGCTCCCTCCCTCAGAGGCTACTTCTCAGGGCTGGAAGTCCCGTCAGTTCTGCTGAATGCTATGTAAGTACCTGTCTCGCCAAACAGCCCGGGAAACAGCATGCTCGTCCCTGCGCTGGCCCTCAGGGAGTGTCAGCTATCATGCTTCTCTCCCACACCTTCTGCACTCACTTTGGTTCTCCATCTTTGAAATCTAGAAGAACTCCTAGGTGGCAGTGCACTTCTTCTGAGAGAAAGTTTTCACCTGGGATCAAGAAAGAAGTGAGGTGGGAAACCGAACCAGGAGCCAAAGTCTTCAGGGCCCGGGCAGTGGCCAGAGGCTGGGAGAGGCAGGAGCGGGAGCCCGTGGAGTGAACCAAAGAAGAGCAGGGCCTTTCCCGGGGGCATGATCGGGATGTGACATGTAGCCATAACAATAACCATAATGAATACTTTTATTACTCTGGAAAGAGCAATGGGGAGCAAGAAGAAAGCTGGCTCTTTCTTCTTGGGTTCGTCCTTCACTGTACAACTGTGCATCTGTTCATTCAGCTCCTAACTACTGAGTGCCTGCACAGGCCAGCCACAGCACTGGCCACTGGGGATGTGACAATGAACAGGAGAGACCCTGTTTCCTGCCTTCATGGAACCTGCTGGTTAAGGAGAGAGAGATAGATATTAAATAGATAATTGTGTAAATCATTAATCAATATAGATGGATAATGCCACTTCCTCCCAACCCCCCAAAAAAAACAAGTGAGAAGCCGGGCACAGTGGCACAGGCCTGTAATCCCAGTACTTGGGAGGCTGAGGCAGGAGGATCACAAGTTCAAGGCCAGCCTCAGCAACTTAGTGAGACCCTCAGCAATTTAGCAAGACCCTATTTCAAAGTAAAAAATAAAACAGGGCTGGGGGCATAGCTCAGAGGTAGAATGCCCCTGGGTTCCATCCCCAGCACCTCAATAAAAAAGGAACAAGAAAGAGGGAGAGAAGTAAGTGTGGGCACTGTGCTGTTTGAAGCAACTTGGGAATCAGATTCCATCCAACCCACTTCATAAATAAGCAGTCAATGCTCACCTGTAGAACAGGTGTCAGAAAATTTCCTTACATAATTGTGGCTCGCCTACTCCCAGCATTAAACAAAAAGCTTCCTCAATCTGCAGGAGTAAATCATCCACTAAAAAAACCAGTTTTTGTGCAGAAGGAAGTGTGTTGTCTCCATTTTTTATCCTCACAGAAATCATATCCTAAATTGGCAACTGTGCCGCTGAGGCCTCAATTTGCTTCAGACAACTGCCAAATTAATTTTTTCCTATAAATGCACAATTTCTCCAAAAATCTAAATACTTTCTGTAATTCAGTATCTTGACTGAATTTCTGCTAAGCACAAGGCATCCTTATTCTGCTTGGTAACTTGTTGTGTACATTTGGGGAGTCTGCAGAAAGTGACATTTTCCTAATGCACAGTTCCTCAATCGGCCTTCTCTTGGGTAAAAGCATCCCTTCACAGAACAGGGAGAAAAACCAGAAAAGGGAGGGACCAGACCTTCATCCTGTTAGAAATGCTAAAAGGTCATGGCTAGCTGTCATGTCCATGTCCAGAATACTAACAGTAGTCACAGGCCTTTCATTGGAAATCTTCTAAGATAACAGTTCTAGATAAAACTAATACTCCATTTCTTCTCCCACCATTGACATGGAGTCCTGCGTGTTCGAATACTCGAGGCCTGGGACTCTCGGAGAGGTACTGTGTGGAAAGAATCGGCCTCTGGTGACTCAGGCTCCCATGAACTGAAGGCATTTTGATAGCACGAGTGGCGGGTGCTAGAGCCGCCTCCTGCAGCTCCGCACCCTCTGAGGAGAGGAAGGAGAGCACTGAACACGAATTCTCAAGAGTGCTGGGATTTATTTTGTTGCCTTAAGTCTCAGTTACTGGGTCAGGTCCCAGGAGACCCCAGGAACCTGCTGAATTCTCAGCACTGTGGGGAGCTCCGCCCAGAGTCCAAAGAGGGAGGCCTTCTTTGTTCTTAAAGGGCTTTGCTGGGCCTTGTGGTGCATGCCTGTAATCCCAGTACTTGGGAGGCTGAGACAGGAGGATTGCTGGTTTAAAGCCAGCCTCAGCAACTTAGCAAGACTCTCAACAACTTAGTGAGATCCTGTTTCAACATAAAAAATAAAAAGGGCCGGGGGTGTAGCTTGGAGGTAGAATGCCCCTGGGTTCAATCCCCAGTACCAATAAATAAATGAATACAAATTAAACTTCTAAATTGAAGAAACTTTTTTTTAAGTGCTGGGGTGTAGCTTGGAAGTAGAGTGCCCCTGGGTTCAATCCCTAGTACCCTCCCCCACCAAAAAAGAAAAGAGAAAGGGAAGAGACCGAGCGCAGGCAGGAGCCAGGTGGCTTCTGACAGCCATGGCAGATGCTCGAGGAACGCCGAGTCAAGAGAGAACACCTTCAGTTTGGTGACCTCCTTTGGTGAAGTTGGCAGTGATGGTGGCGTAGGGCCTAAGGAAAGGCTGTCTTTGTTTTGTTTGTTTTTCACATTGATCTAGGCCAAAAGGAAGACATCCATGATTAAGCAGCTGCACAGGTTCCATTTTAAAAGACCCTGGGCTTTGTTTGTGTCAGCACACCTATTTCCAAATCCTTATTTTGCACAGACACACTAGGGTTCCCACCAGCCAGAGACACAGCAGCAGCGGGGCTGGCATCTGTTCCCTTTGGATGCATGGTTTACAGGGGCTCCAAGGAGTGGAAGAGGGGAGGTGGCTAGGAAGGACTGTGGACATGGTGCTCGTCACCACTGCACCCGGAGTGAGACCAGCCCAGTGTGCATCCGTTATCCCAGCCCCTTCTCGTCTCTTGGATCAAGTCCTTTCCAACACAACTCATAATCCAAGCTACGTCATCTCAGGGAAATGTGAAGTGGAACTGGAAAGAGTGGTGCTGATGAGCTCATAGAAACATGGTAGACCCAAATGAGTCTGTCAAAAGCAAATGAAAGGCAGGTGCCCTCGGCATCCTGGGCATCCTGGGCCTCCTCCACCTCATGCAGGGGGCTTTCTTCCACCGTTTGTCGTTTCCCTGCATGGAAAGATGGTATGAGGAGCGAGGGCTGCTATCAGACTAACAGCCTACAAACAGCCTGGCAGATATGTCCAGTGCAGTGGAGTGTTGATGCCATCCTTCCAAATCCCAAACCATCCAGCGCCTGCTCTCCCAGAGGCCCCATGACCATTTTTAATTCATCCACTTTGATTTCTGAGTGCTAATGAGAAACCAATGACTAGACTAGAAATGTAAACTGAACTCTTTATTCTTTAAATAAACATGGGTTGTGTCACCCTGTGCTAGATGTAAAGATGTGAAAAGCCAGCCCGTGCCCCTCGGAGCTAGGTTCTAACGGGGAGAGCTCTGGACACATCCTGACTCCCAGGAAGCTCCAACAGCAGCCTGCACGGGAAGCTGCCTAGTCGGGTAGGCGCATCTCTTGTGGGTGGCAGAAGTAAGACCAGCAGAGGGCTAGGGTTCCTGGTGTTTGCTGGGCATCTGGCCAGGTGTATGGTGTTAAGTCTGTCTACACTGTATCTTCCCCTAGCTGGAGTTTTGGTAATGGTCCTGTCTGGCCATGTGGCAGAGAACCCAAGAATACAGAAAAATCATTGACTTATCAATTTCCCAGATACACTGAGAAGAAGGCAAGTTTATTGTCATTCCTTACAGGTCATGAGAGTTACACAGCTTTCCTTGTAGGATATTCAAATATAATTAGACATTTACTTAAAAAAAAAAGGAAGAAAGAGTTTGGGAGTTGGGATAGATGTGGAAGGTTATTAAGAACTCATGAGACTTCCCTGACCATGGACCAAGACCACAGCCTAGAAATTATAAGCGTTACAGCCTCAACAAATTAGAGAAGAAAGTGGCAAGAGATGACAAGGCTGGAATTTGAAGTTTTATTCCTTACATCTTGTTATAGGAGGAATGGCCCAGCCCATGAACATTAGCGCCTTGAGCACAGGGTTGGGCAGGGAGGTGCTTTGTGGGGAGGGAAAGGCACCCGGGGCTGTTGTGGGCCCCTGCCCTCTCCCCAGAAGAGACAAGTGTGAGGCCCTCACTGTGCACAGATACCAGGGCAGTTCTGGTGACTGGTTGAGCTTCCCCTTCTATTAGCAAAGGTCTCTGTGTCACACTTAAAGTGGTTATACAATAAATGTTCAGGGAACAAAGCCGGGCGTGGTGACGCTTGCTTGTAATCCCAGTATGGGAGGCTGAGACCAGAGGATTGCAGGTTCATGGCCAGCGTCAGCTACTTAGTGAGGCCCTCCACAACTTATTGAGACCCTGTTTCAAAATAAAGAATAAAAAAAATAGGGTTGGAGGTGTAGCCCGGAGGTAGAATGCCCCTGGGTTCAATCCCAGTACCTCCAAAAACAAAAAAACAAAAAAATAAATAAATGTTCCAAGGAACAGCTACAGTGAATTGAGGAGGTGGGTAATAGAATAATAAAGTAAACATAGTAGGTCAAGCGGTAGTAAGCACCGTGGGAGAACGGGTAGCCGGCAGGAGGCTGCCAGCCCGCAGGGTTGCCAGCCAGAGAACACAGCACTAGAGCCGAGACCAGATTCCTTTCCAGTTTGCCAAGGGGCTCCCCCTACCCCCGGACCAAGTCTGGAGAACAATTTAACTTCTCTGATCCTCTTGCCTCTCCCTTTGCCAAATCGACATAGCTGGGCTTGGAATGCAGCCAGCTTGGTTCAGGGGCAGCTTCGAGGAGCCCCTGGAGAAGGTGACTGGTAGGTGCGTGGCAGCCATCCTCTGGGAGAGGTCTCTGTCATCCTGATGGGGAGACGGGCCCTGGTCCTGTGGCTGCTCCTAGCCATGGAGCTGGGGTAGCTCCTTTGCTAGTTGCACAGGCGGGGAAGGGCTGTGAGCCCTCTGCCCCTGCCTGGTGCTGGGGGGCTCCTTCCCACTAGGCTGTGTCCTCCAGGCAGACACCTGCTAACCGTAGCACTCACCGAGCTCCTCCGCAGACCCTTGGGGCAGTCCGGTGCACAAGCTGCAGCTCCTACCCACTACCTGTTCCGCAAGGCTGGCTGGCTATTCCTGGGAACTTCAAAGAGGATGGCCATGTGTGGGACCAGAACATCAAGTCTCTGCTGCCCCACAACTCAGGCCAGGGCCACCTGTACCAGGGATTCCACTTTCCCGGAGAGTTCTGGAATGACTCACTGCCCACCAGGTGGGCCCCAGTGTCCACACAACCATTGTTGATATAATTGCAAAGAGCAGCTTGTTGACAGACCCCATACCCAGTGTTAAGGAGTCATCCTGATTAGCGTAAGCAGAGAAGCCAAGGCCGTCAGTGTGACTTCTTCAGTGACAGGATCCTCGGGAGGCACCTCAGCCTGCTGCTCCCAGCACACCTCCTTCAGGTGCTGTGGGAAGATGGCAAGAGAAGAAGAAGTTGGGTGCACCGATTGGTTTCATTTGCAAGGATGCATTTTTATTTTCTCATCCTCAAATAATCTGCCTTGTACTAGAAAACTAGAGACACACGCATCTTTCATTGTGGGTTTTTTTTTTTTTTTTTTTTTTTTGCTGTTTTGTTGGTCCTGGGGATTGAACACAGGAACATTCTACCTCCAAGCTATATTCCCAACCCCCCCCCTTTTTTTTCTGGTACTGGGGATAGAACCCAGGGGCATTCTACCTCTGAGCTACATCCCCAGCCCTACTTTATTTTGAAACAGGGTCTCACTAAGTTGTGGAGGGCCTCACAAAGTTGCTGAGGCTGGCGGCAAACCTGCAATCCTCCTGTTTCAGCCTCCCAAGTACTGGGATTACAAGCATGTGCCACCATGCCCAGCTCTTCTTTTTGTTTGTTTGTTTTTGCGGTACCGGGGATTGAACCCAGGGGCGTTCTACCTCCGCGCTACACCCCCGGCCCTATTTTTTTTTTAGACTTTATTTTGAAACCGGGTCTCACGAACTTGCTGAGGGCCTCACTAGGTAGGGAGAGAGAGAGAGATGAGGCTGGCCGTGAACCCGGATCCTCCGGTCTCCACCTTCCAAAGTATTGGGATTACAAGGGTGCGCCACCACGCCCGGCTCTTCTTTTTGTTTTGAAACAAGGTCTTGCTAGGTTTCTGAGGCTGTCCTTAAACCTGTGGTTCTGTCTCAGTCTCCCAAGTACTGGAATTACAGGTGTGCACTACCACGCCCGGCTTCTTTCAGTGTTTTTATAGTAAAATTTTGATGGAAACATTTCTCCCCTTAATTCTGAGAAGACAGATGTCCCGGGAAGGCAATCTTTCCTTTAGGCTCACCCCTAATTCCAGAGGGGCTGGATTTTGGCACGGGGTTCAGTCTCTCTCCCTGCTGGGTCCTGGAGGGGCTATGGAATCCCCTGGGAAGGGTTAGCATCCTGCACCAGCTGAGTCCATGACATATTTTAGAGGAGCTTGGTCACTTTGCCACAATACATCTTCACCCTTATTCAGGAAGCCCTTCTTGCTAGAAACGACCTCTGGCTGAAGGGAGGAAAACGGTACCCTCCAGGATGGAAATCTGAGAAATATTAGTAGAGAACAGGGCCACAGGTGTCCACATGCATGGATTTGGGCTCCTTTCCTTGGCACTGGGAATTCTGTGGAAACCACCTGGCCCAGGGACAGCCAGGCCCACCGGAGGAGTATTAAAAATGTATGACTTGCTGGGACTCTGCACTTCCATATTTCAAAACACTCTGCCCCTTGGGTATCACAGGATGTGTTCACAGTCCTGTGTCTTGAAGGCTTTTGTCTTCTAGGAGCAAAGCTTAGTAGCCATTGGTGCGTGTGACAGCACAGGGGCTCTCCCGTGGCCTGGAGTTGTCCAAAGCTATTTTGATCTTAGGCAGCCCCTGGAGATGGTTACGATTGGTGTGGGGCCTCGGGCTCCATGCCTTTGCTTGGCAGGGCTTCAGGATGGCATTGGGATTTAGTGCACAGTCCTGGTGATCTAAGCACATGACTGCACATGCAGAGTCCTAGCGGCCTCCTTGTGCTGTGACTCTGCCATCTGTGGAGGAGACAGCCGTGGCCCTTCCTCTCTGGCCCCGAGAGCCTCCTCTCCCTCCTCTAAGTCCCAGTTCTCTTTCCTGGCCGCCAGCTTTGCATGCCACTATGTGAGGTCATTTTAAGTAGCAGCTTGTCCTCAGCTCAGCATCCAAGGCCTCAGGTGTCTTGGTCTTAGTCTTTCTCAGCATCTTGGGCTGTGAACAGGCTGGTCGCCAAGGCCTGGAGTCCTGCAGGAGGGTTTGGCCATGCATGGCTAACGGGCAATCTCTTTGTCCACCCAGGTCCCAGTTGTGTGATGGTGGCTGCAATCTGTCTTGTGGGTATTAATGCAATCTTCACTGGTGGTGACTGGTCTCCAGCTGTTCTGCAAAACTTGAGCGTGCTGGTGAGTTCCGGAGGCAGCCGTCAAGCACTGTGGTCAGGCCATGCCCCAGCATGGCCTACCCCAGCCTCCGGGCAGGACGTGCAGTCTGGTGCTCACCTCTGCAGGTGGTTCTGGCGGGTGCCTGCACCATCTCCTCCCGCCCTGGCCTGCTTAGGGAAGGTCATCAGGTACAACAGGCAGTTTTCAAAGCTCTTCATGGCTTTCTTGGGTGAGCCTGGCACCATGAGCATAATGGTTACCCAGTAGCATCATAGAGTGGAATGTTCTGCCTAAAGGAGTTTCATAGATAAATGAAGCTTTTCCCTTTCAGCACCTAAGCCTTTTTTTTAAAATGGAAATCCAGCATTTTGTTGGAAATACATTTTATATACTTTATATACCATTATACTGAATTTAATGCAGCCCCCTCTTTTTTCTGTACTGGGGACTGAACCCAGGCACATTCTACCTCCAAGCTACACCCCTAGCCCTTTTTATTTTTTGTTTTGAAATAGGGTCTTGCTAGGTTGCCGAGTCTTGCTACTTGCTGAAGCTGTCCTCAAACCTGGCATCCTCCTATCTCAGTGTACTAGTCAGCATTTTCACAGTTATAATCCAAAGACTTGGCCATGTAACTTAGAGGAAAGAAGATTTATTTTCTTACAGTTTTGGGTTCAGTCCAGGTAAGGCGAGGACCACAGATCTCAGGGCATGGCAGCAGTGGGAAGCAGAGAGGAGGAGCACATGATGAGGAGCACAGCCCATGTGATCCTCATCATGGAGGCGTGAAGCAAGAGAGGAATAAAGGGAGGAGGAACCAAATATAATCCCCAAGGCCACAGCCCTAGGGACCCACCTTCTCCAGCCACACCCTACCAGCTTGTGCCACCACTCTGATAAATCCATTTGGATTTATCCACTGCTGAGATTACAACTCTCAGGACTCAATTACATCAACTCCAAACACCAATTTATGAGCTCTTCAAGGGGCTATTCTGTATCTAACTATAACACTCAGCTTCCTAAATACTGGGATTACAAGTGTGCACTACAATGCCTGGCTTTAATGCAGCCCTTTCTTGACTCAGGGACATTTTATGAGCCTCTTCTGAAATAGGATAATCACCTGATTGGTATAACTGAATTAACTGAGTGGTATAACTAAATTAGGTCCACAGATGGACCTAGCATAGGAGGATCTCCATCTACAGGATTCACCAGGAATCCCTCTAGACTGCTGGGCTTTTCTAATTGGCGATGATTTTGGTGAGTTACCTTTTTGCTAGTATCAACTGTCACTTCTTAGTTAGTTAGCAGTCTTATATAATAATGTAACGATGGGTGCACACCTATAATTGCAGTACTTGGGAAGCTGAGACAGGAGGATCAGAGGTTCAAGGTCAGTGCACAGTAACTTAGCTAGACCCTGTTTTGTTTTGTTTTTGTTGTGCTGGGGATTGAACCCAGAGGCATTCTACCTCCAAGCTACACCCCAGCCTTATTTTATTTTTATTTTGAAACAGGGTCTCCTAGGTTGATGAGAATCTCACTACTTTCTGAGGCTGGTCTCAAACCTGCGATCCTCCTGTCTCAGCCTCCCAAGTGCTGGGATTACAGGCATGGGCCCCCATACCCAGGCTATTAGACCCTGTTTTAAAATAAAAAAGGGAGCCAGGCGTGGTGGCGCATGCTTTTAATCCCAATACTTGAGAGGCTGAGACAGGAGGATCGTCGGTTCAAAGCCAGCCTTGGCAACTTAGTGAGGCTCTCAGCAACCTAGTAAGACCCTGTTTCCAAATAATAAAATCGGGCTGGGGGTGTAGCTTGGACGTAGAATGCCTCTGGGTTCAGTTCCCAGTACCAAAATAAAATAGGAAAGGGCTGAGGGTATAGCTCAGTGGTAGAGCACCCCTGGATTCAATCCCCAGCACAACAAATCAATAATAATAATGTACGTTTTGCAACCTGCCTGCCAGGCATCACAGTAGGGCCTTGGAAAGCTTGGCTCAGCAGCAGAATGCCAAGGGCCAGCAGATAGCACTTTACATCTCAGCCCAAATAAGGTGGCAGATTTCATCCCTAGGAGGGGCTTATAAAAAAGGATGAGTCAGGAAAGAAGGCAAGGTTCCTGCTAAAGACAAAGGACCCAGCAGTGCTGGCCAAGGAGGTCATTACTATACTTGGGGTGCTTGAGTAATTTCATGAGAGGCACCTCCAGAGCTCATCCAGCACACACACATCCGGTGTGTGCCGGGGTTTGTGGCCAACCTTGCACTGGCCTGCACCTGGGCAGCTTTCCGCACAGGAAGCCAGCAGCCTGCACTTGTGGCATTTTTTCCCATGGATGTCTGTTTTTTGCACTGACACAAACTACCAACAGGCAACGTTTTTCCACATCATGTGGGGCAGCTGGTATTTATCCCACTAGTTCTCTGGCCTCCTAATTTATGAGATTTTCCTTTTGTCATGGTTCTTTTTTTTTTTTTTTTTTCAGTACTGGAGATTGAACCCAGGGGTGTTTTACCTCCAAGCTACACCCCCAGCCCTATTTTTTATCCTTTATTTTGAAACCGGGTCTCACAAAGTTGCGGAGGGCCTCACTAAGTAGGTGAGGCTGGCCGCGAACCCGGATCCTCCGGTCTCCGCCTCCCAAGTACTGGGATTACAAGCGTGTGCCACCACACCCGGCCTGTCATGGTTCTTAATAGTAATAATACCCATGAAATTCTTGTTGATATTATTTTTCTCTTAAACCTTTTAAAAAGACTTGATTTTGTTTTGTTTTCCCTCTCCTCTAGGGAAATAGACCAATTAAAAGCCACTCATACAATTTTTTGGAAGCAGGTTAGAAATGATGTTTTTAATGCAGTAAAGCAACCAAAATATCAGTCATTCAAGACACATACATGTGATCCCAGTCCAAGCAGCAGCAGCAAGAGGGGGTGGTTTCCTGACAGACAACAGAAGGGCCTAGTGATGGGGGAGGTGCAAAGAGGGGATTGGGACTTGGAGGACAGACGCCCCAGCCGTGCTGGAGGTGGGGCAGCAGCCAGTGTGAAAGCAGGCAGGGAGGAGGGGTGTTTCAGCACTAACTCTGTAAGTTCAAGTTGTGGCTCACAGTTCTAGGGCCCATCCATGGGCTACAGGGGTGTGTTCTGAGAAGACTATTTTTCTTCCCAAATCTGAGATCAGACTACACTGCTAAGATCAGACCTCACCTTACAGGGCAGAGGTGGACCTAGCTTAGGAGGATCTCCATCTGCCTCCTGAACCAGGCCTTCTCTGGCCAGGTGGGGCTGGAACCATGCACACACAGGATCGGCCTGTACACACTCATTACTGTGGGCCAAGGAATGTCCAGAGGGTCAGTTGGAAACTGGTGTCTTGGGAGCTGGGCAGAGTCGCTAACTACAGAACACTGTTCCCTAGAGGCTCATTCAATAGACAATGAACTTTGAAACTAATTTTTAAAAATGCTTATCTTTTTTAATACAAATATAAATTTTGAGCCGGGCGTGGTGGCGCACGCTTGTAATCCCAGTACTTTGGGAGGCGGAGACCAGAGGGTCCGGGTTCGCGGCCAGCCTCAGTGCGCTCTCTCTCTCTCTCTCTCTCTCTCTCTTCCTGTCTCTTTCTCTCTACTTAGTGAGGCCCTCCGCAACTTCGTGAGACCCGGTTTCAAAATAAAAAATAGGGCCGGGGTGTAGCGTGGAGGTAGAACGCCCCTGGGTTCAATCCCCAGTACCGCAAAAAAAAAAAAAATATATATATATATATATATATATATGTATATAAATTTTGAGCCAGACGTGGTGGCGCACGCTTGTAATCCCAAATCCCAGTACTCGGGAGGCTGAAACAGGAGGATCACAGGTTTGCGCTCAGCCTCAGCTACTTAGTGAGGACCTCCACAACTTAGTGAGACCCTGTTTCAAAATAAAGAATAAAAAATAGGGCTGGGGGTGTAGCTCAGGGGTAGAATGCTGCTGAGTTCTCTTTTTTTTTTTTTTGCGGTACTGGGGATTGAACCCAGGGGGGTTCTACCTCTGCGCTACATCCCTGGCCCTATTTTTTATACTTTATTTTGAAACCAGGTCTCACGAAGTTGCGGAGAGCCTCACTAAGTAGAGAGAGACAGAGAGAGACAGAGAGAGCTGAGGCTGGCCGCGAACCCGGATCCTCCAGTCTCCGCCTCCTAAAGTACTGGGATTACAAGCGTGCGCCACCACGCCCGGCTTGCTGCTGAGTTCAATCCCTAGTACTGCAAAAAAAAGACAAAACAAATATCAATTTTGATTTTTTAAAAATCAAGCTGAGGGGTATAAAAACTAAACCGCTCATTAATTATTATTAATTTTTTTGGCAGAACTGGGGATTGAACCCAGGGGCATTCTACCTCCAAGCTACACCCCCAGCCCTATTTTTTATTCTTCATTTTGAAACAGAGTCTCACTAAGTAGCTGAGGCTGGCCACGAACCTGGATCCTCCTGTCTCACTCAGCTTCCCAAGTACTGGGATTACAAACGTACGCCCCCACACCCGGCACCACTCATTAATTTTAAACATTGGTCAGATGAGGTCCTACATCTGACCATGGAGGGGAATATTCCTTATCTGACTTTTGATGAAAATGAATAAATGTTAGAGGGTTAAACTCTTGGGTAAGAAATCACTGGTAATTAGGTCGAGTATAGACAGATGGACGGGGAAGCACCAAAGGAAAGTTTCCTCTTGGAGCTAGAAGAAAAACTTCACGGGCACCTGGGCAGATTTTGACTTAGCTCTGGGAAGTTGAATCCGGGTGGAGCGCCTTGGGCAGGGCTAGGAGAGCCTGCGAGCATCCTGACCCCACACACATCAGCCACTCGGTAGTGAGCGCCGCTTACTGATGTTTACATCAAAGATGACTAAAATGTCCCATTTTAGAACCTTATTATGTTCTGTAAGATATCTGGCGCCATCCTCCAGTGTCTTCAAATCGGCACAGCTGTGACCTACCTGAGACAAGGAGATGTGACGCATGTCTCCAGGTCCCCTGGCTTGCATGTTGTATTGACCTCTGGGAAAGGTGCTGTGGAGAGACTGCCCCTTATCAGCCTGACCCGCTCCCACCCGGCCCACTGTCCCTCCATGGTGCTTCATGTTCCCGGATGTCTTTGGACTGTGTTTAAAATGTCCTTGTTAGTAACATTCCAAGGTCTGAACTCTGTTCCTAGCTAAACCTCTTCCTTGTTTACAGGGACTGAAAATAGCCACAGTTTGACCTTCTGTTCAGTCTGGGAACATCGATGGCAATGTGAATACATTCTTTTCCCATGTGAGAATTCCGTCTACACGGCACAGTTCTGGAAAGCTCAGGGAACCATTAGAGGCGCGTCTCCTTTCTTGTCTCCTCCTTTCCATGGTTCTCCTTCCCCCCACTTCAAAAGATCAGCCTTTATAATCAGCCAGAATTCACAAGACCTTTACGCCCTCCTTCCTGTGCGGGGAGAAGGATGCAGTTGTAGTTGGATGGGCTGCTCAATGCCCAGGAAGCTGGAGGCGCCTTCCCCTCCCCCCAGCTGCATCAGCTTTCTGCAGAAGGTCCCGATACATGGGACGAAGCTGCCCAGTGAGGTGCGCAGCCTACTGGCTCTCAGGCCAGGGCGTTATCAGGACTAGGGCCCCGATTCTCAGTGCCACATCCCACCACTCCCGTCACTCCCGTCACTCCCGCCACTCCCATCAGCGGCCCGCCACTCCCGCCAC
>PVJS01042372.1:0-17542 GCA_004027185.1 Glis glis | reverse complement strand
GCAACTTCGTGAGACCCAGTTTCAAAATAAAGCATAAAAAATAGGGCCGGGGGCGTAGCGCGGAGGTAGAACGCCCCTGCGTTCAATCCCTGGTACCGCAAAACAAAAACAAAAACAAAAAAACAAAACAACAACAAAAAATAAAGTATAAAAAATAGGGCCGGGGGTATAGCGCGGAAGTAGAATGCCCCTGGGTTCAATCCCCGGTACCGCAAAAAAAAAAAAAAAAAAAAAGAAAAAGAAATCATAAAGTTCAGGACTATTTTTGTGTGTATCTAAAGATTTTGATTTCTTAGCCTCCTTACTACCTACAGGTCTATTCACATTTTATATTTCTTCATGATTTAGTCTTGTTAGGTTTTATTTTTAAGTATTTGTGCATTTCATCTAGTTTAAAGAATTTTTGATGTGTAATTGATCATCGTATTCTCAACATTTTATTTCTGTATGATTTTAGTAATTTGAATCTTCTATTTTTTCTTTGTCTATAGGGCTAAAGGTTTGTCAATTTTCTGAATCTTTTCAAAGAACCAAATCTGCATTCATTAATTTTTACTGTACTGTTTTTATTCTTTAATTTGTTTTTAATTTTTTCTAACCTTCACTATTTTCTTCCTCTTGCTAGATTTAGGTTTAGCGTCTTTAGTTTGTTTTAAGCAAATATTTTACATGATTGTATTTCCTCTTAGTACCTCACTTGTACTTCCATTTTTTTTGTGGTTGTCCTTGAGTTTCCAAATGCAGATGATTCCCCACTTATGATGGTTTGGCTTAAAGTTTTCAATTTTACAATGGTGTGAAAGTGATACTCATTTACTGGAAACTGTACTTTAAATTTTGAATTTTTCTCTTTTCATGTACTAGTGATTTGTGATACCATACTATTTCTGTATAAAAAAAATGTTAAAGTTCATATTTCACCTTTACTTATTCCTTGTCCATTTCTCTTCTTTTCTTTATGCTGACCTTATTTTCTGACCTTCATAATTTTCCTTCTCTCTTAAAAATTTCTTAAATATTTCTTACAAGGCAGGTCTACTGACCATAATATACCTCAAATTTTGTTCATCTGAGAAAGTATATATTTCTACTTCACTTTCGAAGAATAAATTACCAGGGTAAAGAATTCTAAGTTGATATCATTTTTTTATCCTAATGTTTTAGGTATTTTCTTCTCTTCTCCTCTTACTTTCATGAGTTTTGAGGCAATATTGGATTAATTCTTATCTTTGCTCCAATATAGGTAATGAACTACCCCCTTTTCTCTTATGTAGTTTTTAAATGATATTCCTAGGTGCTGACTTTTTTAATTTATTCAGCTCAGTGTTCTGTGAACTTCCTGTATCTGTTATTTGGTATCTGATATGAATTAATGAGAAATTATCAGTCATTATTATCTCAAACATATTTTTAGCTCCTGTTGTCTCCTTTGAGAATTCTTATTAGATGTATGCTACATTTTCTATGGTTATGCACACTTTTTGAATTTTTTTGTCTTTCTTTTTTCTCTTTTGAATATTGGCCATTTTTGTTGAGATATCCTCAAGCTTAGAGATTCTTTTGTTAGCCATGTCCAACCTACCAATAAGTCCATCTAAGTCATTCTTCATTTTTGTTACAGTTGCTTTTGATTTTTAGCATTACTTTTTATTTTATTTTATTTTATTTTTTTATTGGTGCATTGTAATCATATATCTTGAAGGGTTTCAGGGTGATAGAAGTATACATGTACACATTGGTCAATTAGCCCTCCCCAATTCCCACCCCCATTCTCTCTCCCTTCCCTCCATCTCCTTCTCAGCATAGTAGTTACATTATTTTTTTATGTTTATTCTAATTTACATGTTTTTGCTTTGTGTGTGTGTGTGAGTGTGTGTGTGTGGCACCCATGGATATTCTACCTCTAAGCTACACCCTCAGTGCATTTTATTTTTTATTTTGAAACAAGGTCTCACTAAGTTGCTGAGAGCTTCACAAGTTTTCTGAGGCTGGCCTTAAAGATGAGATCCTCCTGTCTCAGCCTCCAAAGTACTGGGATTACAGTCATGTGCTACCATGTCTCCGCAACATAATTGTGCTTTCATTACTAATTGTGCTTTCATTATCATTCTTTTTACACACTATCTACTTTATCCATTACAGCCCTTAACATCTTAGCCTACTTGCTTAAAATTGCTAGTCTGTCTGATATTTCAAACATTCCTATTATATCCAAGTGTAGTTCTGATATTTGACCTGTCTCTTTGTGATAGTTAATCTAAGTTGTCAACTTGACCTGATCATGACACACCCAAGATTATGTGATTTTGGGTGTGTAACAGCAGATTAAAGAGAAAGCCCTGCCCTGAATGTAGGCAGCAGGATTCTGATAGGTGCGGACTTAGATAAAGAGGGAGAAGCTGCATAGAGAGTGTGCGACTCGCGACCAAGGAAAGCGCATCTGCTCTCGCCTGAGATCGTCAGCCGCCGGCTCCGCCTTTCTCCGAAGAGCTTGATCTTCTCGGGCTCCAGCTCTCGGAACTGAAACTCCACCATCGTTTCTCCGAAGAAGCTTTCTGATCTTCACATCTTGGACTGGGACTGAATTAGTGGTTGCTCCAATCCTAAGACTCCAGCTCTTAGACCGTTCTACCAGCTACTGGTTCCTCTGACCCTCCACGTGCAGTCAGAACCTGGGACTACATTGCTGCAAACTGTAAGCCCATCTGATAAATCCTTTTTTTAAATATACTCATTCTGTGTATTCTGTTAATCTAGAGAACCCTGTCCAATACACTCTTCAAACCTTGTTTTTTTTCTTTAGTATGTCTTATAATTTTCTCCACATAGCCAAACATGAAAAACTGCTACAAATAGGCCTTTAGTAATGTGATGATGGTAATATGTATGAAAGGGGAAGCATTCCATGGGTTTATGAAGAGACCTCAATCTTTTAATCAGCCTGTACCTATGAACTGTGATCTTCACCTATGTTTCTTGGTTTTTACCTCTTCTCTTGACAGGATGGCTAGAGTGGGTTGGAATTTCCTGGAGTTTTTTTTTTTTTTTATCTCTCAGCCTTGTCCACAGTGAGTCTACAGAAATATGTCAGTTGTAGTTCAGATTTTATACCTCAGCACTATTCTGGATGGAGATTTATGCCTGTGGGTTTTTGTCAAGATGAGGTTGTCTACATTCTCCTGTTGGTCTCCAATTTAGAGGGTTGTGTCTGGCACTGTAACTTGGACTCTGAAAATATAAGGACAGTTCTTGGTTTTCCATTCATTCAGCTTTTTACTGGTCAGGATGGAGTGCCACTCCCAGCACCTCACAGGCTGGAAACAAGAAGTCAGGCTATGGCTTTTGAAATAAACTTTTTTCCCTAGTCTGATCAGTCTTCTATCACAGAATATCATAGAATGGGTGACCGATGTGTGCATGTATAATTCTACCACCCTGAAACCCATCAAAATGTATGGTTACAATGCATAAACAAACAACAAACATTTATTTCTCACAGTTCTGGAGCCTGGGATGTCCAAGATCAAGGCACCAGCAGATTTGCTATCTAGTAAGGGCCTGCTTCCTGATTACTAGACATTGTCATATGGCATATGGGATAAGGGAGTCCTATAGTAATTCTTTGACAAGGGCACTAATCCCATTCATGTGGCTCAACCCTGATGATCTAATTACCTACCAAAGGCCCCATTTCCTAATACTATCACACTGGGGGTTAAAATTTCAAATATGAATTTGGGACAAGGGCACAAACATATTGTTTTAATGAATGGATAAATCAAGATATAGAACAATAGAAAATTTCTTTGTTATTTTTCTCCTGAAATAAATCCAGTTCAATGTAGTACAGTGTGAACTCTTAATTTCCACAATTAATGACTATGACCTAGAATATGTCACTTCTCCAAATTCACTTTTCTTATCTAACTAATAGATGTGATAATTATACACACTTCAAGGTTGTTGTGAACATTATGTAAAACTCAATATTTTATAATGCTTTGTACAATATTTTACAAAAAATGAATATTCAAGTTCATTGTCATGTGGTTGATCTTAGTTGGTGCTGTTCATGTAATGGCAAATGGGCCTCCATAAGATATTTTTATTGTTAAACAAATTTCAGAGTTAATGCTATAACAAAATTGTGCGGTGATTCTATTTAGTGGACTATTGCATAGTTTTTAGACAAAATAGATCTCTTTGCAATTTCATTGCAAATGCAATGAAAATTAGTCTGAAAGAACATTCAGTCATAAAGCTAATTATTTAAAGCAATAGATGAAAACACAATATTCTACAGATACACAATAGAAAATTGCACTAATCTGTACAAAATGATCAGAAATGACCTGGTTTGTCCACGAAAACAGGTTTTCCTATGATATCATGTCTTATCTTTATGAAATTAGAAACCATTACGAGAAAAAGAAGATTGGCACAAGTTTTCCATTTTTTCCAGATTTTCTGAACTGTTTGAAACTTTTTTTCTTACTCAAGGATAGGATTTTGCTATTGAATTCATTAAATGTTTATTTTATATAGTGTGTTTAGTAAGATAAATAATCATAACATATAAAGTATTTATCAACCTTTTGGCCATCAAGATTTGACATTACTGTTTCAACTAATTAAGCTCTTTGCTTCTCCTGCTATGAGCAGCATGAAGCTACTTATTAGCCACACTAGTTTCCAGGTAATAAGAATAGTCCTTTGACACGAAAATGCACTGATTAATAAAGGGAGGCAACAACTGCTGTGCCACAGATAAAGTGATCTAAGAGTAATTTAATTCTTACTCAATGATTTGGTGTTTTTCCCAAGACCATAAAGAGTTGGCAGAATTTTAATTGCAACTGTATTATGTTGAATTATATTCATTCACTTAATTCTTGTTTCAAATCCAGAATATATGAAGTTCAACTTGTGTGAACAGCTACAACAATCATTATTCCTTCCTCATTCTTTGAATTTTTCCTTATAAGAATTTAATCTAGAAAATTGCTTTCAGGTTTACTTAGTATTTGATAAAGATTGTAATTGATGTAGATACTGTAAATTGTTTTCTATATTTAATCAAAATGTACTTAGGTTTTGCATTTTTGGAGGAGACAAATATTTTATATCCTGTTTTTACTATTTTTTACCTCTAATGAATATGCAGTTAATAAATAACACTGCAGTTTCATAATTCAACCACTTTGTAAAAATAATATTTGAGAAATACTAATGTGGTGATGAAAGAAAGCAGAAAAGAGTATAATACATAAAGTCAATCCAGTTGGGACTGCATCCCTGGGCAAAACATTTTAAGTCGTCCACATCTTCAGTCAAAATTATTTTCCTGAGATAGAATCAAGACAAATAAGCAGCATGACAATAAGAACTCATGTATTACTGTATGTTTATACTTTTGTTGATGCATTGTAATTATAAATCATAGTGAGGTTTGAAGTGATACAAACATATATGCACACAGCACTTGTGTTCCTTTCTGATCTCCCCCGCCCCATCCTGTACATATCAGTGAGATATATATGTTCATATATATTCATATATGAACATAGCATTATTTGAAATATTTCATTCATCATTAACCTTTTCTCTCTATTTACCTCCCAGGCACTTTTCAATTACCAGTAGAAAACATATGACTAACTTTCCAATATAAAGGCACTGGTAGAAACTTCATTAATAAGACACTCAAAGCTCAGTAAATAAAACCGAGAATCAATAAATAGTATGGCATCAAATCAAAAAGCTTCTGCACAGCAAAGGAAACAATCATGAGTCTGAGGAGAAATCCTACAGAAGGGGAGAAAATCTGTGCCACCTATTACCTCTGATAGAAGACTAATATCTAGACTATACAAAAATCTTAAAAAACTTAACACTAAAGAAAGCAAGTAATCCAATAAAAATGGGCAATTGAACCGAATAGATACTTCTCAAAAAGAAATACAAATGGATAGAAAATAAATAAAAATGTTTAACATCATTAAAAATAAGGAAAATAAAAATAAAAATTACACTGAGAGTCTATCTAACTCCAGTTAAAATGACAATCATTGGTAACACAAACAGTAACAAATACTGGTGAGAATGTGGGAAAATAGGAACTCTTATACACCCTTAGTGGTTTTGCAAAGTAGTACAACCACTATGGAGATCAGTATAGAGGTTCTTCAAAAGACTAGGAATGCAATCACCCTATGTCCCAGCTATATCACTCCTTGGTACCTTTCCAAAAGAAGTAAAGTCAGAATACAATAGTGATGTATGCATATCCATGTTTATAGCAGCACAACTCACAATAGTCAAATTATGGAACCAATCTAGGTATCTGTTAACAAATTGAATGGATAAAGACAACAAGGAATATACACACAATGGAATATTAATTATCAATAAAGAAGAAAAAAATTATGTCATATACTACTATATTTGAAAGTACTTTATAAACCGGATGTGGTAGCACATACCTGTAATCCCAGTTCCTGGGAGACTGAGACAGGAGGATCATAATTTCAAAGCCAGTGCATGGTAACTTAGTGAGACCTGTTTCAAATTAAAAAATGAAACAGGCTGAATGTGTATCTTAGTGGTAGAATGTCCCTGGGTTTAATCCCCAGTAACACACACACACAACAACAAAAATGTTTTACAACATTATTCTCAATGCTTTCAACTATGTATAATAACATTATTCTACTTTTACAGTTGAAGAAATGGAAGCTAAGAGCTTCAATTAAATTTGACCACAGTTGCACAATTGATTAATACCTGAGCATAATGTGGTCCATGTCTGCCTGCCTCATAGCAAATGCTCTTTTTATGGTAACATGAATCTTCTTGCAAACACAAGCACTAAATAAGGAGAAGTAGAAATAAGAGAATGTGGAAGTTTCTAGTGGCTAAAAATTGTCTGAAAGGGGGAGGAATAACATTAATTTTTGCCACATTGATGAAAAAAGGGCTTCTGAAACACGTTTAGAAGAAAAACGTTAAGTGTGTTTTGTTTACATTTCTTTTGAAACACATACAAACACACACCATTCTTGTCATTTAGAATAATCTTTCAGAAGTTTTATAATTTAATATATTTTACAAAATTCATGAGAATTTTAGGCATGAGGCTTATGATACGGTATAAAGCAGTCTGTTTTGAGGATAAAGACAGAATGTTTTAATTATTTTGCCACTATTTCATGTTTTACTAGCTGTGAACTATATCAAGGCTTTTGCAAATGCTATTTGTTTTTTAAAATTATTTATTTATTTGTTTTTCAATACTTTTCTTTTTTTATACTTTTATTGGTGCATTATAGTCTCACATCAAAATGTAATTCATAGTGACAGTGACATACATGCACACAGCTTTACTGGTGAGCATTACTCTGGCTCCCTGCCCACTTCCCCCACTTCCCCATACAAAATACCTAGATTGGCATTGGTATTCTCACATATTTACATAATGTTAGTGGAAATGTTTCCTTCATTAACTCTCAGCCCCCCCTCCAAAAACCACCTCCTTCTCTCCACTGGAGTTTCTTCTCCATTATCTAAACTCCCTCAATTACTCCCTGGCTTCCACATATGAGAGAAAACATACGACCCTTCACTTTCTGTGACTGGCTAATCTCACTTAACATAATGTTCTCCAGGTCCACCCATTTTCCTTCAAATGACATAATTTTGTTCTACTTTATTGCTGAGTAGAATTCCATTGTGTATATATCCCATAATTTTGTAATGCACTCATCTGGACACCTAGGTTGGTTCCATAATTTGGCTGTTATGAATTGTGCTGTGATAAACATGGATATGTGTGTATTACTATGATATTTGGATTTCAATCCTTTTGTAAAGATAGCCAGGAGTGGTGTAGCTGGATCATATGGTGGATCGTTCCCAGTTTTCTGAGGAGTCTCCACACTGATCTCCATAGAAGCTGTCCTAATTTGCAGTCCCACCAACAGCATAGAAGAGTTCCTATTTCCCCAGATCTTTGCCAGCATTTATTGTTGTTTGACTTCTTAATGATTGCCATTCTAATTGGGGTTAGATAGAATCTCAGTGTAGTTTTAATTTGCATCTCCCTGATTGCTAATGATATTGAACATTTTTTCATGTATGTATTGACCATTTGTATTTCTTCTTTTATGAAGTATCTATTTAGTTTAATTGCCTATTTCTTGATTGGGTTTTGGTTTTTTTAGTGTTAAGCCTCTTAAGTACTTTGTATATTCTAGATATTAGTCCCCTATCAGAGGAATAGCTGGCAAAGATCTTTTTCCATTCTGTAGGCTCCCTCTTTAGATGCTTGATGGTTTCCTTTGATGAGCAGAAACTTTTTAATTTAATGTTGTACTATTTATTAATTCTTGTTTCAATTTCCTGAACTTTTTGGGTCTTATTGAGGAAGTTTCTACCTGTGCCTATATGTTGAATTGTAGGACCTATGCTCTCTAGTAATTTGAAAGTCTCTGGTCGAATTTCCAGGTCTTTGATACATCTTCAGTTGACTCTTGTTCAGGGTGAGAGGTAAGGATTTAATTTCATTTTTCTACAAATGGATAACCAGTTTTCCCAATAAAAGTCTATCTTTTCTCCAATATGTTTTTTGGCACCTTTCTCAAAAATCAATTGGCTATAAATGTGTGGATTTGTTTCTGTATCTTTCATTCTGTTCCATTGGTCTATGTGTTTATTTTTCTGTGTGTGTGTCAATACCATGCTGTTTTTATTACTATAGCTCTGTAGTATAATTTGAAGTCAGGAATTGTGATGCTTCCTGCATGGTTCTTATTGCTGAGAATTGCTTTGGCTATTTTGGGTCTTTTGTTTTGCCATATGAAATTTAGGACTATTTTTTTTTAGCTCTAAAAAGAATGATATTTTTATCTTGACTCTGAATTGACTGATTGCATTGACTCTGTAGATCACTTTTGGTAGAGTAGCCATTTTGTACATGCTATTTGAAATTTCATCATCTTCCATCAGGACCTTCAGTGGACAAACTCCTACCTCACTTACCATGTATCAAAGTATCTTGGGCATCCATTTTGGTTTACATATAGTTCCCAGTGAACTTGTATTTTCTCAAGAGGAGGGATAATTTCTCTAAAGCCTAAAATGATCCCTAGCAATATGTTGAAAGCATATTAGCTGGGCGAAAGGCTATTGAACAAATAATAATAACTAGTTAACTTTTGACCAAAAACTAACATCAATATGTTTGTTGCCCTGATTATCATTTAGTCACACAAAGAAAACCAGATATGAAAATAAATAATTTTGTGAGCAGAAATTAAAAAAAATCAGTATCAGAAAAATAGAGTGCTCATTTTCACTTAACCCACAGTAGTGTTAACAAAATCACGATTGGCCCTATAATATATTTAGAAATTTTTGTGTCCCTTTACAACAATTTATAAAATAAATTAATATAATAAAACTGACTACTTGACATTTAATACCAAAAATAGTAGCTTCAAATTATTTTATTTAAATATAGTCAGGTCAGTTGAGTACAATAAAAACCTGGCAGTGTCTGTGAATATTTTTTGCAGATTCATAGAGATTATATCTATAGATATGTTTTTATTCATATTTTGAGTTAGTATTTATTCCTTCAATATCAGCTACTGCAGAAAACTATTAATACTCTCATCTAGTCCCATCTTAACCCTCATAAAATTATAAAAGGGCCACATATAAATAAGAATTTTCTTTGAAAATAATTTCTGATCTCAGAGAACATCTCCGTAATGCAATTTGTGTTAATGGTTCAATACCTTTAAAAAATAGACTAAGGTCCTGCTTTCCCCCCATTCTCTTTGTGCTGTTCAGAAACCTATTTATGCAGTTCTTGTTTCTTAACATTTCTGTGTTCCTATGACTCAATTGACTTCATCCTCTTTTTCCAATAATATTTACCAATACAACATGAGACTGTCTGCAGCTAATGGATAAATGATAAAGATTAGGATGCAAGGAAGGGGACAGTCGATACTGCTGTGAGGAAAAGCAAGAGTACAAGTCAGATCCTCATTTCTATGGAAATGAAGTGTTGAAAAAAGTTTTCTTCCTGCTGCTTCAGGATGGATGTTGGTTTCATGGCAGTAATGCAGCAAAGGTCTGTTAAGAGACTCCGGGATTTTGGCTGGTTCTTTTTTTATGCTCAGCCGCACAGCTGGTGCAGGTGCATTTTCAGCCATAATAACTAATAACATTCCCGGTGGAAACATTCAACTGCGGTAAAACAGACAGAAATCTATTATAAATGTGAGTGCAATGTCAATGTTTACAGAAGGAGGTCAAATAACAGAATTCTATTTGGTAAATGTCAGTACTGCATGGGTAGAAAGCATTCACAATATTTGCATTCTTATTAGAATGATATGTGCAAAATCCATAAATATTTCATGGATTTTTTTTAATTTCCATTTTTCCTCCCTCACCAGAAATTACTTTTCTTGCCATTTCTCTGCATCTCAAAAGTTCACTCTGTTGCTATGTGCTTTCCAGCATTTAGGGTTTTATGGTGAGCCTCTGGTCTCATATAACCTTCAGATCAACTAACTTATTTTGACACAGTGCGCATTTACATGCAGATGTAAACCCTAAAACTGAAAGCTTCTTCTAATGTAAGTCCACTCAAAGGCATAAGCAAACTGTTACCTGATCACCTTACATCAACCAGTTAAGTCTTGCAATGACTCATCATTTTCGGCACATTTTAACACAGTGAAATGGGTCAGATCAACCACATGTGATCTCAATTGTCTTGTCATCAGATGGAAACCCCAAAACCATTTGATGTATAGCGAGAAATACATAAACATGAACGTTTAAAAATATGTATTAGAGAAATTTCTTTGGGGTACTGTATTGGACAGGGTTCACTAGATTAACAGAATTCACAGAATGAGTATATTTGAAAAAGGGATTTATCAGATGGGCTTACAGTTCGAAGCAATGTAGTCCCAAGTTCCGACTGAACGTGGAGAGTCAGAGGAACCAGTAGCTGGCCGAGCGGTCTAAGAGCTGGAGTCTTAGGATCGGAGCAACCACTAATTCAGTCCCAGTCCAAGATGTGAAGATCAGGAAGCTCTTCGGAGAAACGATGGTGAAGTTTCAGTTCGAAGGGCTGGAGGCCGACAATCTCAGACGAGAGTAGATAAGAAGCTCTGCAGAGAAATGGCAATGTTCCAGTTCTATGAGCTGGAGGCCGATGATCTCAGGTGAGAGCAGATGCGTTTTCTTCAGAAAGAGTCAAGCATTGCTCTACGTGACTTCTCCCTCTTTTTTTTCTAAGTCCTGCACCTATCAGAATCCTGCTGCCTACATTCAGGGCAGGGGTTTCTGTTTAATCTGCTGTTACACACCCAAAGTCACATGATCTTGGGTGTGTCATGATCAGGTCAAGTTGACAAACTAGATTGACTATCACAGGTACCAAAGTTGACAGTGTATGATTATTTAAAATCAGAACTTGAAAGAGAGTGTGAAATATGCTATAAGTATCTTTTGTAAAGTTTTAACATTATTTTCTATGAAGAGAAGTGAGGAGTGTTCTTTAATAGATGCTAGAAATGGAGCTAATCCTTCACTGGAGTCTTCATGATAATCCTGCTCCTAATGTAAACATCTAATAGCATTCAGCTGGGGGTAAAGGAAGAGTGTCTTTGTTACCTAGAGGTTGGTTTATAAAGAAAAAATGTGCTGGGTGTGGTGGCACACGCTTGTAATCCCAGTACTTGGGAGGCTGAGACTGGAGGATCCAGGTTCGTGGCTAGCCTCAGCTACTTAGTGATACCCTGTTTCAAAATAAAGAATAAAAAATAGGGCTGGGGGTATAGCCTGGAGGTAGAATGCCCCTGGGTTCAATCACCGGTACTGCAAAAAAGAAAAAAAGAAAAAATGTATAATTCTGGAAACTGGTTGTCTAAATAGAAAATTAAACTGTACAGAACAGAATTCTAAAGGTAACTAATTATGTTTGGTTAGTGAAATGGAAGTAAAATTCTGTACATACTATATACGTTTTTATTTTATAATGAGTTTTTTCTAATATAATATTACTTTTTAGCATTTCAGAAGAAGAAACTAGATTAATATTATGCCTTGATTATATGACACATCATGATTTCAGACATATTAAAATATAAAAATAACATTTTTGAAGAAATTTAGTTCTTATTAAAGGTTACAAAAATTAGATTCCAGATGTTGCTCAGAAATTCATGCATTAGACTGAAGCTATTCACAAGTTGAGTAGATGTGGCAGAGAGACATTCCAATCATGGGATTAAGACACTTATTACTCTAGTCATTAAGAGAATTGGTAGCTATCAGCTCTCTGGTTGGTCCCTAATGGCTCCTCTGCCTTGTTCTGCTTCACTCACAGAATTCTTGAGATCTTCTTCTCCATTTCAGTGGCTCAGAAACAGTTGTTCAGTGCCAACAGTTCATTGCTCATAATAATTAGTGACAGTTTGTATACTATAGGTTTAAATATGTCTCTCATTAATGCAATGAGCTGAACACTCAAAAGAGTACATTTTTAAAAAAAGTTCCAAATGTGATAGATGACTAAATTAAGTACAGAGTTAAATTTAGAATGTGCATGTACTTTAAACTAGTGACTACTAACCAGTGAGAAAATGTTAAGACTTAACTGCAATTGTTTCTTTAAAGCAGAGAAGTCAAAATATTTCATACAAATGGCAGTAGCTTGATAGGAAGTTATCCATATACATGTAACTATAAAGTAACCTTCGTATAAAGTGAGACTTATATATGCATGAGTAAATGAAAATTTAAAAAATAGACTTGGGTTTTCCATTCTAATTCAGTATTTTTGACTACATGAATAATGAGATCTTCTAACTCCAGGGCTCCTTGTATCTTCACCAGTGATTAAAATTAACCAAAGGTTTTTTTTTTTTTTTTTTTTTTTGCGGTACCGGGGATTGAACGCAGGGGCGTTCTACCTCTGCGCTACGCCCCCGGCCCTATGTTTTTATGCTTTATTTTTGAAACCGGGTCTCACGAAGTTGCAGAGGGCCTCACTAGGTAGAGAGAGAGAGAGAGAGAGAGAGAGAGGAGAGAGGAGAGAGAGATAGATTGATCATCAATCGATTGATCGCGCGCGCATGCGCGCTGAGGTTGGCCGCGAACCCGGATCCTCCGGTCTCTGCCTCCCAAAGTACTGGGATTACAAGCGTGCGCCACCACGCCCGGCTAACCAAAGGTTTTAATGTCTGAAATGATTGCCTATACTGGGTATGTGCTATGTTTATGGTCAAAATAGTTCTATCCAAGCTCTTAATTTCACATCAGGAACAAATGTAAATACAGCACCTAAAATATATGAAGGGTAATGGAAACTACTAAATTCTTTTTTTAAAGCAAAACAACAATAAAAAAAAAAACTTGCCAAATGCTTGCATTACTGAGGATGTCTTTCCTTCTTTTTCACTGATCCAGTGCAAATTTTGGTGGTATTCACACATAACCTAAAAAGTAGCCATAAGAAATAATAACTAAGAGTCAGGCATGGTGGCACACACCTATAAGCCCAGTACTTGGAAGGCCGAGGCAGGAGAATTGCAGGTTTGAGACCAGCCTCAACAATTTAGCTCAGAGGTAGAATGCCTCTGAACCTAAGATCAATCCCTAGTACCACAAAACAAAAGCAAACAAACAAATAAAAACAAAAAGAAGACAAAGTAATAACTCAGACACCCAATTCTGTTGGCAGATGTCATGCAGCAGTATTTTTGTAGTTTTCTTTATTTTTACATTTCAGAAAGATGCTACATTCTAACACATCCTTCGCTATTGAACTATAAGAATATATCAATGTAAAAATAATTGATGCAATAAAATATAGCCTTCCTTTTACTGAAATAATTCAGAGATAGATATACTATGATGGTTTCATTTAATAAAATTCTACCTCTAGAACTGGATAAACCTTTTCTACATCCTCAAGGCATTATCACCTCTCTAACTTTGGTTTATTTTCATTAAAACACTTGTCTTTTATATGTTTTAGGTATATTATTCATCACAAAAGCTGATATATTCTGAATGTCTGATTTTAAAAATGCATTACACAAAATGGTGATATTTATAATGAAATTGTTTGTTCAGCAGATCTTTTCATGTTCCTTCAAAGAGCAAAATTATCAAAGGGATGATATAATCATATTTAAAAATATTTGTCTGACCCAGAATAGAATAAGATATAAAATACATGAATATAAGTTGATAATGAAATAGATAACATATATTTCAAGAATAATAAAATTTAATAATTTAATGAATAGTGACGATAAAAAATATCATTCTACCTTGAACTTTACAAAATGTAGGCAACCTCTCTATATATAGCAAATAAATTGGACTGATTTCTGTTCATCAAAGGAACACATCAGGTGTCTAAATGGAGAGCCTACAGAAAGGTAGAAGATGTTTGCCAAATATCCTTCTGATATAGGACTAATATCAAGAATATACAAAGTACTTAAAAGACTTAGCACTACAGAAAAAAATCAAGAAATGGTCAATTGAACTAAATAGACACTTCACAAAAGAAGAAATACAAATGGCCAATAAATATATGAAAAAATATTCAACATTATTAGCAACCAGGGAGATGCAAATCAAAACTACAGTGAGATTCCATCTAACCCCAATTAGGATTGCAATCATCAAGAATTCAAACAAAAATAAATGCTGGCAAGGATGTGGGGAAATAGGAACTCTTTTAAACTGGTGGTGGGATTGCAAACTAGTACAGCCACTATGAAAATCAATGTGGAGATTCTTCAGAAAACTGGAAATGGATCCACCATATGATCCTGCTATACCACTCCTGGGTATCTTTCTAAAGGGACTGAAACCAGAATATTATAGTAATACATGCATATCATGCTTATAATTGAATAATTCATAATACCCAAATTATGGAACCAACCTAGGTATCCATCAACAGACGAATGGACTACAAAATTATGGGAATTCTACACAATAGAATACTACACAATGGAATTCTACTCAGCAATAAAGAAGAACTTAATTATGTCATTTTCAGGAAAATGGATGGACTTGGAGAACATCAAGTGAAACTAAACAGTCACATAAAGTGAAGGGTCATATGTTTTCTCTCATATGTGAGAGCTAGGGAGTAATCAAGATACAAGAGGGACTTTAGATAATGGAGGAGAAACTCTAGTGGAGAGGGAAGGTGGTCTAGGGGAGGTTGGAGGGGGTGAGAGGAAGAATTAATGAAGGAAACACTTCCATTGACATTATGTACCTATGTGAGAATACCAATGCCAATTTCAATATCATATATGGGTAAGGGGAGGAGTGGGGAGGGAGCCTGAGAAAGCTCACCAAGCGCTGTGTGCATGTATGTCACTATCACTATGAAATACATTATCATGTGAGACTATAATGCACCAATAAATGTATTAAAATTGGACTGATTTCCAATATTTTATTCCACTTTTGTTGGAAAATTTCACAAGATTTTTCTATTATGTAAAGGTCCTTGTGTAGAGTAATGATTAAGTAATCATTGACAGTATAATTGCCAATACATAAAGGGACTGAATTTTTTCTTTTGTATAAACCACATAATACCACTGCAACTGCATATATACAAGTCATACAATCTTCCAGCCATTCTTGTTATGAAATGATTTGACATTCTCTTAATATGTAAACCATACACTTAATTTATAACCTATTTTGTTTCTAGGTATTGACATGAGAAAGGAAAACATGTGTTCACATTAAAACTTTTATATAAATGTTCATAGCAACTTCATTTGTAATAGTCAAAACTGGAAATAACTCAGACGGCCAACAAGAGGTGCATGACTAAACAAGCGGTGGTATATCCATACAGTGAAATACTGCTCAACAATAAAAAATGAATCAAGTATTTATGTAGGCAACAAGGATGAAACTCAAAATTATTTAGTGAAAAAGTCAGACAAAAATAATACACTTTATGGTTTAATTTCTATAAATTTGAAAAAGTTCTGTATAACTTAGTGACAGAAAACAGATCCATCAATGGTTGGTTGAGGAAGAGGTGGGGACAATGAGGAATGGGAGGAAGGAGGCATGAAAAGGAGAATTCGAAAAGTTCAGATCTAACATTTAGATGTGATTGACTTTGCTCATTTTATTGATGGTGATTATTTCATGGATACATATATATCTCAAAACCTAGTGAACTGTATACTTTACATATATTCTATTTAATTACTATAATTATATCTCAATAAAACTTTCAAAAAAGCCCTCTTCATGGAAGGCTCTGATAATTATTTAGAAGTTATTAAACTATAAGACATTTTCCCAGTGCCTCTGGGAACTTCATTCTCTACTAATATTAAGAAAGAATCAGAGTGGATTTGTTGTAAGCTCAGAAAAAAACCTCCTTTCTCCATAATGAGAAAAATATTCCTTACATTTAAATCCTAGAGAATTTACTGACTTCACTCTTAAAATATCTATTATTAAAAGTACTCATATTTCTGTCATATCTAAAAGTTTTATAAGTAAAGAAGAAGTTAAATATTTTAAAACTTCCTACAACTCAAAAATGTTATAATCAGAGGTATCTAATACATATTTTGTACTAACTGGATATGACTTTCTCCCTGACTAGATTGATCTGTTTCACTTAATTAATTAATTCATCTTATTTTGTTACACTCAACACATTATGGTTAAATGAGCATGGATTTGAAATCATATATCAATCCAATTCCTCACAGTAATATTTACTAGTATTGTGACCTTGAGATTCAATTTTCTTGTCTTTCAAACATATTAAATGCAATAACATGTTTAAAGTGCCTGTTATACTGACACAAGTTACTTACAAAATATTAATTTATTTCCCTTTTCACTCCTCAAGGTTGCTATGACTATTACACTAAATAATATAAGTAAAGTGCCTGGTACAAATATCTTACCTTCTAAAATGACAACCTATATTTTTATTACTATTTTTATTAATATATAATAAGGTCCTACTGTAGTTGAATATCATTATACTATAAAATAATAATCTTGGAGAACTTATTTACTATTTCATGAATGGCCAGTATATTTTTGTTAAATTTGGTCAATTTCAACAAGGTACTTCTTTTGTGCATTTCCTGGGACAAGCAATTTTGTTCTACCTACATTATTTGTCTTCCATGAAAGGCGATGTAGTAGAGAAGGATTATAGATACTCCAGTTAAAATACTTGAAAACAATTTTCAAAAGTATAACCTTGCAATGTCAGAATTTTTTTTTATCTCAAGATTTATAAATATAGGTTAAAGAATATTTCTATTTATTTATTTTTTTTGCAGTACCGGGGATTGAACCCAGGGGCGTTCTACCTCCACGCTACACCCCCGGCCCTATTTTTTTATACTTTATTTTTAAACCGGGTCTCACGAAGTTGTGGAGGGCCTCACTAAGGAGAGAGAGAGAGAGAGAGAGAGAGAGAGAGAGA
>PVJS01042371.1:0-17541 GCA_004027185.1 Glis glis | reverse complement strand
GTTGCGGAGGGCCTCACTAAGGAGAGAGAAAGAGAGAGACAGGGAGAGAGAGAGAGAGAGAGACAGAGCAAGAGCTGAGGCTGGCCGCGAACCCAGATCCTCCGGTCTCCGCCTCCCAAAGTACTGGGATTACAAGCGTGCGCCACCACGCCTGGCTTCTCAATACATTTTTTAAGTGCACAATATTGTATTATAAATTATAAGTAAAATGTACAACAGGTCTCTGGAACTTACTTATCTTATATAACTGAAACTTCATACTCATTTCCTAATTTTTGTTTAACTTTCCCATTTTGCACCTAAAAATATCTTCTGTATGACTTTTTTTTTGTGGTACTGAGATTAAACCCAGGGGCATTCTACCTCCAAGCTACATCCCCAGCCCTTTCTTTATATTTGGTTTTAAAATAAGGTCTCTCTACGTTGCTGAGAATTTCGCTACATTGCTGAGTCTGTCTTTGAACCTGCAATCTGCCTGTCTCAGCCTCCCAAGTACTGGGATCACAGGTGCGGGTCACCATTCCCAGCTTATGTAAAACTTACTTTTTTATGCTACAATTATTAGTTCTAAGAACCTATTGTTTGATATATGAGCAGAATTGGATAGTTTTGAGCTATTTCCTATGTTCCTGAAAAGCATGTATCTGTAAGTTATTATTTGAGAATATTTACAGACAAAACTCTATGAGTACAGAACAAGTTTTGAAAACTAATCTCTTCTGGGTGTGGTGGCGAATGCTCATAATGCCAGGACTTGGGAGTCTGAGACAGGAGGATCTCAGCCTCTGCAACTTAGTGAGGCTCTCAGCAACTTAGCGACACCCTGTTTCCAAATAAAAAATAAAATAGGTCTGGGGGTGTAGCCCAGAGGTAGAAAACCCCTGGGTTTCATCCCCAGTACCACAAAAAGAAAAGAAGAAAGGAAGAAAAGGAAGGAAGGAAGGAAGGAAGGAAGGAAGGAGGGAGGGAGGGAGGGAGGGAGGGAAGGAAGGAAGGAAGGAAGGAAGGAAGGAAGGAAGAGAGAAAAAGAATCTCTTGATAATTTTCTCATTTTTCCCCCCTTATAATTGGGTTTTATTGAAAATTTCCTTTTTTTGATCAGGCAATTTTGGTAATTTCTAGTTTTACAAAAAACTATCCATTTCAGTGATAACTGGTTCTGTTGGCAAATGGAACAATATTTTATAAAATTTTCTATCAAGTCGGATGTGGTGGCACACGCTTGTAATCCCAGTACTTGGGAGGCTGATACAGGAGGATTGCAGCCTCAGCAACTTAGTGAGGCTCTCAGCAACTTAGCGAGACCCTGTTTCCAAATAAATAAAATAGGTCTGGGGGTATATACCGGAGGTAGAAGGCCCCTGGCTTCCATTCCCAGTACCCCCAAAATAAAAAAATTCTATCAAATCTATTTAATTTTAGTTGTCATCATTCTATCTAATCCTATGGTTTGCCACATTTTTCCCATTGGGAATTATGTTGATTAAAACAAAGACAAAAACAGACCAAACTAAAATAAACAAGAAGTATATTCTCAACCCTCTTCTACTTGTTGTGAAGGTGGAGAGCATGGGTTGTCCTCCCCCTCTCAGTGAACTCCGATGTTGACAGAATCTTCTTTTCTGACGTGGAGCTGGAAGTTAGATTCTTGAGTTTAGTATCTCACATTCTTCTTGATCCCTAATAGGTACAATATACAATGAAGACAAATTACTTGTCCTGAGACTCTGCGCTAAGTAAAGCAGGAAAGAAGATAAACAGAACTAAGGCGTAGTCATGTAATCTTTGGGGTTTACACCACCGGTACACCATGGCTAAAGAACAACCAAATATCAAGTGCAGTATCAATGGGAAACCTTCATTTAGGTGCTCTTTCTGAAAACAAAAGTTCATCCCTTGATATTGTATTCCCTGTCCCTGCTGATTATTTCTTTTATTGTGCTTCAGTTAATATGGCAAGTCTACTAGCCCTTACTGCTTTGGGGCCCTATCTTGATCCTTCTCTCCCTTCTGTCCAACTTTCTGGTCAGTCCAGCTCTGCTTTGCAGGCTACATGTCTTGAATTCCCCTTAATTTTGGGCTATCAGTATATGTGACCAACTCTTCTTATTGAACTACACGGTTTTAATTTAGAGTCTTATAGTTTAAGTATTCATACTTTCTAAATTCTATCTACTCAATGAAGGAATTATTGAAACCACTCCAAATAATCTGCCATGTATTTTTAAAGCTTTATTTCTAGAATTTTCATATGAAATGAAGAATAGGAAGGTAGTGGGGAGGGTTTTAGTCTCTGGAAATCTTGGTACAGAGCTAAAGCTTCCTCTGAAAATGTACCCATCACCAATCAGTACTTTAACCCTCTTTCCCTCCCAAGGTCATAAGGTATAGACTTAGTGGCGAGGAGAGATAGAGAGAGAGAGAGAGAGAGAGAGAGAGAGAGAGAGATGGGGGATTACCATGGTCTAAGATTATTTTGATCTAAGCTTAACTAAATAGGAAAAATGCAGGAAATTCCTGAGGCTATCTTATATTAGAAAAAATATTTTTTGGTTGTAAATAGTGGAAAAAGAACAAAAGGAGCAGAAGAAATATTGTGGTAGCAAATAAACTAATATCCAGAATATGAAAGGCAAGTAATCAGGGATAAAGGGGAATTTGAGAAAATTCAAGGAAAGAGTTCAGGAAGAAGAGATTGCAGAAGAGCATTAGAACCTCAACCTCACTTAGTCCCAGGAAACTATCAAATTGAGACCACATTTTCTGATAAAATCATGTCATCTACTAAACAAAGAAATAATTAAATTGAGCATGAAATGCAGAATATAAACACAATCCATGCCTTTATAATGGTTACTGGCCTTGGGAAATCCAACTCTAGAGTTACGGACTGTAATTAAGCAGAGACTGAACATTACCATTATGTCAGTCACTCTTCATTTCCAAGAATACTGTAATAAACTGTGCATTTCTAGGCAATGATGTCTTGCAAGAATCCAGAGAACCTGGGAGAAATGTATCAATTTTTTAAAGTGGGTAGCTTGATACTGGTAAGAACTTATGGCAGAAATCTAAAATTTTAGTTATCTCCATTTCAGGTAGAAATAATATGTGATATGAAAAGAAAAATGCCCGAGTTTCTATTAAGAGGATAGAAGGGACTGGAAGACAAGTGGAACTTAGGCAGAACATAGGTCTGGCTGAAGAGTGTTTCAGAAGTGGAAAAAAATACAGAGATCTACTCATGGAGCCAAAAACAAATCTACTCAAAACCAATCTCCTCATGGAGCCCATAGAAATATTGAAATTGTTTAGCAGTTCCTCAAGGAGTATACTGCAAAATCAGATTGCCAATTGAAGAAAGAGAAATAGTTTACAGTATCAAGACAGTGGAGGAAATAGCAAGAGAACTAATGAATGAGATTTATTAAATCAATGTACAGATAATCAAGGAGTTCCAAGGCAATATTATACAGCCTAGAAGTGGCTCTATCACTCTAGACAATTGCATATGGGTGAGGTACATACACTTCAGGACAATCTGCAAGTCAGTTAGCTCTCAACAAGAAAAGATGAATCAACTAGCTTTAGAAATGTCCATCAGTAGATTATATAAACAATATAATCTTATTTTTTTGTCAAAGATATTTAGCCCAAATTGATATTTACAAAGATTATTCTTAAGTTAGCATATGGTGTGTGTTGCTAGGGATTGAACCCAGGGGCATTCTACCTGTGAGCTACACTCACAGCTGTTTTCTTTTCTTTTTTTTCTTTTTCTTTTTCTTTTTCTTTTTCTTTTTCTTTTTTTTCTTTTTCTTTTTCTTTTTCTTTTTCTCTTTCTTTTTTTGTGGTACTGGGGATTGAACTCAGGGACATTCTACCTCTGAACTACACCCCCAGTCCTATTTTTTATTCTTTATTTTGAAACAGGTCTCACTAAGTTGCAGAAGGCCTCACTAAGTAGCTGAGGTTGGCCGCGAACCTGAATCTCTGGTCTCAACCTCCCAAGTACTGGGATTACAAGGGTGTGCCACTACGCCTGGCTTTATTTTCTTTTTAGAAACAGTGTCTCGCTAAGTTGCTGAGAACTTCCCTAAGTTGTTGAGGCTACCTTGAACCTGTGATCCTCCTGCCTCAGCCTCCCAAGTTCTGGGATTATAGGTGTGTGACATCGAGCCTGGAATAAGTTAGTATATTTTAAAGTTTGCTTTGAGGCCGGGCGTGGTGGTGCACGCTTGTAATCCCAGTACTTTGGGAGGCAGAAACTGGAGGATCCGGGTTCACAGCCAGCCTCAGCTCTCTCTCTCCCTGTCTCTCTCTCTCTCTCTCTCTCTCTCTCTCTCTCTCTCTCTCTCTCCTTAGTGAGGCCCTCCGCAACTTCGTGAGACCCAGTTTCAGAATAAAGTATAAAAAATAGGGCCAGGGGCGTAGCGCGGAGGTAGAACGCCCCTGCGTTCAATCCCCGGTACCGCAAAAAAAAAAAAAAAGTTTGCTTTGTTAATTTATAGCTTTACAAAGGTATAATTGATATACAAAGAATTGTACATATATAAAGACAAATAATACATGGTCTTACTTGTATATGGAATCGAAAATAATTGAGCTGATAGAAGTAGAGAAGAATGGTGGTTATCAGGGGCTATGGCATTAGTTGGGAAAGGTTGGTCAATGGATATACAATTTCATTTAGATAAGAAGAATAAGTTTGAAAGATCTATTGTAAAACAGGCTGATTATGGTCAATAACAATGTATTAATGAGAGTAGATTTTAAGTGTTCTCAATCCCAAAAAGTATGTGAAGTAATGTATGTATTAATTAGTTTTCTTAACCAGTCAACAATATATACATATTTCATAACAATGTGTTGTACATAAGAAATAGACAAAATTTTGTCAGTAAAAATAAAATTTTGAGAACTATATATACTCAATTGGTATAATTTGATGAGTTTAGACAAGGCAAACACCCAAGATAGTATCACCATCTTCAAGATAATTGACAAAGCCAATACCTCCTAAAGTTTTCTTTTCCCCCAACCCACCATTTGTGTGTGTGTATGTGTCTGTGTGTGTTAAAAACACTTAACATGAAATCTACCTTCTTAATGAATTTTTGAACTATATAATTTGTATTGTTAACTATAGGCACTAGTGTATAGCAGATTTCTAGAGTGTATTTCTGGCAAAATTAAAACTTTATACCCATGGAACAGTACTTCTCATTTCCCCAACCTCCCAGCATCTAGAACCTATTATCACATTTCTTACTTCTATGAGTTTGACTATTAGAGGTATTTCCTATAAGTGGAATCATGTGATATTTGTCTTTCTGTGATTGGCGTATTTCATTTAGCACAACATACTCCAGATTTATCTGTATTGTGAAAATGGGAGAATTTGCTTATTTTTAAGGCTGAATGATATTCCATTGTATGTATATGCCCCATTTCTTTAGCTGTGCATCTGTCAATGGGCATTTGGGTTGGAAAATAATCATAAAACTAATAGAGAACCATAATAACCCAAGTGATATTGAGAAATAAGAACAAAGCTGTAGGCATATTACTTTCTGATTTTAAATGGTTATAAATTATACAGTAATTAAAACAGTATGGTATTGACCTGAAGACAATACATATATAGAGATATGTACACCAATGGAACAGAACAGAGAGCCCCAAATAAATCCTCACATACATGGTCAACTGGTCTTCAACAAGGGTGCCAAAAATACACATAGAGAAAAGATAATCTCCTCAACAACTGATGTTTGGAAAATTGGATATCCACATGTAAAAGGATAATTTAGATCCTATAATTCACCATACATAAAAATCAACTAACTGGACTAAAGACTTAAACATAAGACCTTAAACTAGAAAACTCCAAGGAAAGACATAGGAGGAAAGCTTGTTGACATTAGAGTTGGAACTGGTTTCATAGATATGATATCAAAAGCATAGGCAACAAAAGCAATGTAAACAAATGGGACCATGTAAAACTTAAAAATGGAAAGATCTGGAGAACATTATGTTAAGTGAGATTAGCCAATCACAAAAAAAGAAGGGACATGTGTTTTCATTAATATGTGCAACCTAGGGAGTAGTGGGGACACAAAAGGGACTTCAATGACAACAGAGAACCCCCAGTGGTGCAAGGGAAGGGGTACAAGGGAAGGGGAAGGGCAAGAAAGAAGTGAATCTATGGAATTACTATCATAAACAATGTGTATATATGAGATTATACCAACATCATTCTCAGTGCTACATGTGGGGGGGGTAGGCAGGGAGGGGAGGGACACTAAGAGCTGTGTGCATGTATGTTAACACCAAACTGATACTCATTGTGATGTGAGACTACAATTCACCAATAAAAACATATTAAAAAATCGGCATGTCAAAAGAATTAACAGAATGAAAAGGAAACCTACAGAATGGGACAAAATATTTTCAAGTATATAACAAGGAGTTAATTTCCAAAACAAGTAAGGAACTCCTATAAGTTGATAGCCAAAAAAAATGACCTGATTTAAAACTTGAGTGAGGAATTTGAACAGACATTTCTACAAAGGAGGCATACAGATGGCAGCTAGGTATATGAGATGATGTTTAACATCACATCCCTCTTTAAAGAGTGAAAAGGGATACATGGTTTCAAAAAAATTAAAAGCTATAAAGGTAACAAATGTAGAAGAAAACTTAATCATATTGGAAAAGATGTACAAAATGTTTAGCTAAAAAAGGTTAAAAATGGAAAAAAGACGCTATGTTTGTAAAAACAATACACAAGTACATGCATAAAAAACATGCTACGAAGTATTTAGTATGGTTTTTCCTGATTGATTTTTGCCTCTTTCTTCTTATCCATAGTTTTCAACATATTGAGCATACATTATGTGTAATAAGAACCAAAACAATGAACTCTTAAATGGGTAAATATTAACAAGAAGGAAATTAAGAAAGAAAAATCTTAATTATAAAAAACAGATACAGGTTTCTGATCCTCATATAGATAACTTGAGGATATGAAAATCCATGTACTCCCTCTTATCATTTCTCCTTCCTTCCTTCCTTCCTGTACTGGAGATTGAACCCAGGAGCATTCTACCTCCAACCTACACTGCCAGATCTTTTTGTTTTTATCTTTTATTTTGAAACAGAGTATTACTAGGTTGCTAAGGGTCTTGATAGGTTGCTGAGGCTTGTCTAAAACTTGCAAACCTCCTGTCTCAGCCTCCCAAATACTGGGATTATAGGTGGATGCCATCACAGCTGGCTGAGATACCTTGTTTTCTAGCTATGCTTTCATGATTTAGCATTTACTGGTTCTTTACTTTATCATGTTTTTCGACCAAGAAAAGTCCTTATCCAAGTTTCTCAACATTTGTACTGTAGTGAGTGTTTATTATATATTGTTTGCTTCAATGGAGAAATGAAGTCATTCTTTTTATGAATTCAGTTGATGAATAAAAGTGAAGAGAGCATTTCAGAACAAAACTTTAGTTGTTTAGGATTAATACTTAATATTCAAGTCACAGTAAGGAAAGGGGCTTACTTTAGGAAATTTTATGTTGAAAAATCATAAGAAAAATAATTAAAAAGACAGGCCTATAAAAAATGCCTAAACTTCTAGAGAAATTTGAATATATCTGAAGACTCCCCCTCCCATATTGGTAAACATCACCACACTGAGAAAAATGTGAGCAGCCTTCATTTAAGAAAATTCAGTAGGAAATGAATAACTTTCTAACAAACTATATTCCATGAGTTTATTTTTGCTAAATTTCAGGGTTTTTAGTAGTTCTTTTTATATCTACCAGTGTCTTTTATATATCTTATATATTACAACCAACTAATATCCATATATATGCATATATGTAGCTCATATATCTAAATACAAACACACACACACATACACACACACACCACACACATACATAAGCTCCTTTTTTGTGGCAGAAGAAAATTTCATTTAATGACGGCAATGATAGATAGTTACACATTCTCAATCGATTGATTCAATACCTGCTCATAATCCTACAATATTAAAAAGAATCCCTTAACATTTACTCTTGATGCTCTTTAGAAAGCAAATATATTTCTGTTCCTGAATAAAACACTGAGTATTAAAGATTTAGATAAATTACACTGACTGCTGCTAGTGGTGTCCCCTGCAGTGAATTAAAAAATACATTTAGCCTGAAAACAAGAACCAGATGTTATTTTTACAGTCATTGTTCAAATGGCTCCAGTGAGCTGCATCTCCCCGGTGCTCCTTTGACTTCTCATAGAGAAGATGACTTATGGGTTTTTTATGTCTATGAAAGGATAAACAGGGTGGCAATAGTGATGATAATTTAACTTATAATCATATCATAAATTGTCTTTCTGAAGTTGAGTAACAATTTAGCAACATACAAAGAGCCAGTTTAGACCTGAGAGCCTTAGATTAGTAAATTTCTTCTCCTAACTTTGTGGCATGGAGCCATGAGAATTTACATGATCTTATAGCAAAGAGAAATTAAAGAGTCAGGAGGATGCTTTGCGATCTTTTATACTCCATTTAGAATAAGCAATGAGAGAGAGAGAGATCCTGGGGAAACCCACTCCATGTTTTTAGGCATTACTATAGGGTTTATCTAGGAAGTCTTAAAGAACCTTTTGCTGGTTAAGAAGTGTTTTTCAATAAAATAGATTTGAGAATATGGTGTATAATTCTCTGCAACACCAAAGTACCAAAGGCAAATAGCACTATAGCATGTTCACTCATTTTTATGGTGTGATCTAAATAGTAGCACCTCTACAAGATTAGCCTTCCTAGTTAGTTTCAATAAGCATCAAAAAACAAGGAAAAATGACTTCTAATAATCTTAATGCTTTGCAAGTAAAAGATTATATGTGGACATAATTGATAAGAATAGTTTCTTGAATAGAATTTGTCTGGCCGGGCGTGATGGTGCACGCTTGTAATCCCAGTACTTGGGAGGCTGAGACAGAAGGATCACAGGTTCGCGGACAGCCTCAGCTACATAGTGAGGCCTCCGCAACTTAGTGAGACCCTGTTTCAAAATAAAGAATAAAAAATAGGGCTGGGTGTGTAGCTCGGAGGTTGAATGCCCCTGGGTTCAATCCCCAGTACTGCAAAAAAAAAAAAAAAATAGAACTTGTCTCCTGTATGTGAGATACAAAGTAAGTTGTTACATGAGAAAAAAAGACAAAGTGGTACAATAAAAAATAAAAAAAATTCTCTTTAGATCTAATCATAGTAGGATTTGAATTACAATTCTGTCATCTACTTACTGGTTGATTTCAGAAATAATCAAAATTCATTTCTCATCTATAGATTTAATGTAAAAATACACTAAATCCAGGACTGATCTCTGTATGGAATTAGGGAAATCCAAATGGTATCTGACCAAATGAGTGTGTTCTCCTCTTGCTATTTGATATTTTCTGCCTTTCAAAACAGAACCTGCAACTGATAGCTTCTCTGCTTTGCTTTACACCTTTCCTATGGTCATAATGTCTGTTCTTTACCCTTTACCTTTAGTACTGGTTTCTTCTAAGTTGCCAGCCTTGATTGCTCCAGAAACAAATGCCCACTTGGGAACTCCTAATACCCTCACTTCAAGATTCTTGCTGGATTGTGAAGTTGTGGGGACCAGGAGCTGTTTGATGTCGATCCTTGCCCAGAGCCCACTGCCAAGCCTCTCTCCCATTGGGTGTTTCATATGTATCACACCCTAACTGATAACTAATTGAGTGTAAGATGACTGAACTAAAGAATGAAGTGCTTATCTAATTTTTTTATTCAATGTGGAATATATACTATTTAGGCATAAAGAGGAATATAATTATGTCTTTTGGAGGAAAAACTATGGAACTGGAGATCATCATGTTAGATGAGGAAACCCAGACACAGAAATACAAGTATCACATGTTCTCTCATACATGGGAACTATTAACACAAAAAGATGACCTGAAAGTAGAAGAATAGGGAGGGTAGATACAATTAAAACACAATCAATATACGTATGCATTAAAATATCACATTGAAATTAATTTTTACAATTCATGAGTTAAAACTTATAATAATAAAAAACAGAGACAAAATGTTTGTCCTTCAAAGTGTTTTCATAAACATTCTTTCAAAGAAAGAATATATTATTTTTATTTAAAACAATAATAACAGCCACTAGATTTTTAGCATCTAATATGTAACAAGTGAGGGAATGCATGCTTAGATCAATTAGGTAGCAATTTCAGTTTCACATAAGAGTGCATGAATGGCTACAGGTTTACAGGTTTGAGGCCAGCCTCAACAACTTAATGAGACCTAGGTTACACTTAGTGAGGCTAGGTTACATCTCAAAATCAAGGCCTTATTTCACATAACTGAGGTGGAAATTCTAAAAGATGTAGGATGGAATCTAGATTTCCTAAGAATAAAATAAAAAAAAGAATAGAAAGAAACAATAGTGGGAAGAGAGAACAGAATGGAAGATACTGCATTTTACTCTAACCAGGATGGACAACAGGAAGTCATACAATACAGAATTAATGATTTTCCATAAGAATACACTCCCAGAGATCTACTGAATTTGGTTCAAGGTACACATTGCTTTGGCTTCTGGAAAGTAAAGTTCTTTGAACTAAATTTAGGAATACAAAAGAACAACCTTGAATTCCTCATTACTGAAGACAGAGCTGGAGAAGCCGGCATGAAGAGATGCTCAGAAGCCTTTCCAGGGTCTAATTAGTCATGCACTTACTCTGTGGTCCTTAGGGCCAAGAAAGAACATCCATTCATATAAAGATGCATCAACTCCTAATGAGAGAAAAGTCACATCATATCTAGCTTAGATTACTATAACCATCTCCAAAAATGTTTTTCTACCTATGTTTTTCTACACACTTGCTATTTTACAATCATTTTGCCACAGGACAGCCAAAGTATTATTTTTAAAACAAGTAATTAGATAATGTCACTCTTTGTACTTAAAATTCTCTGATGACTTCCTTTTGAACTTAATATCCCATTCAACATCCTTGCATGTTCTCTCATCTGGGATACTTTTACAAAAATAAGTAATAAAAATACCTTCATTTGAAAATATGATTTACATTAATTAGTTTAAAAACAAAAGCCATAGGTAAAATTATATCATTATGCCACTCCATTTATTAAAGGGTGTAGAATATAGGCAGTTTTATTTTTATAATACTTATAAATGTAAATATACAGAAATATAAATTTATACTTTCTTAGTGTATTTGTCCTCCCAGCAACTCTAATTCTCTTCTGAGGATTTTTTTTAAACCTATGAAAAGGATAATTCTTTATTTTAAATATATTTCAATTAAAATTAGAGCATAAGTAAAATTTACAAGTAGCTGAAGTCCTATCCTAAGGCTCAAATTGAGATCTTTGAAAGAAAAATACAGGATCAATATTGAATAATATATCTTTTAGTTAGTGTCGGGGCCTAGGAAAAGTTACAACAAAAATAATCAATGAATACACATTCTGTTTCCTTTTAGAACATGTGGATCTGATTTTTATTTTGGACTAAATTTTTAATACATTATTAAATCAATAGATGATTATGACAAAAAATTCAACCTACGCATAAATACATAACCTCGATATTCACTTGATTCTTAATACCATTCTCTGGATAAAGCCATGTGAACAGTTTGATTGGTATATGTGTACACATACGGCACATACAAATACCCTACTTTGGTTGCCAAGTATAAGTAGCAGGTCCCCAGGTTACTTGCAACTTCTATACAAAGTTAGAAGTTAGCTACAAACTGAAGGTTCCAATGACTTCCTTTCTAGATTAATTTGTTAGAACAGTTCACAGAACTCAGGAAAACAGTTTCTTAGGAGTACAGTTTTATGACAAAGGGTTAGGGTTAGGGTTGGAGTATTTTAAATTAACACATGAATAACCAGATGAAGAGATACATAGGCCAGGTCTGGGGAAAGGAGTGTAGAGCTTCCATGCCATCTCCAGGTGCCCCACCTTTTACATATTCAAAAACATGAATAGAAGTTCTCTAAAGCCTGTCCTTTTGGGGTTTTATGGAAATGTCATTAGATAGGCACGATTGATTAAATCACTGGTCATTGGTGATTGGTGATTAACTCTCTAATTATATGGTTGGTTCTCTTGGCAACAAGCCCTCAGCGAGAAGGTATCCAGGGACCCTGGACCCTAGGAATCAGTTTTCTCATTGGGCTATCAATAGACATGTCACTGGAGAGATTTTAAATATTTGAGGAGCTATGTGCCTGGAAATTGAGACAGAAACCAAATTATATATATTTTCTTAAGTCACAATATCATGGGGTGATTTCTTGGTTGACTCAGACTTAATAGTGACTGAACTTGGAGCTTGAGTCAGTTCTCCAAACACCTTCTACTTAATGGAGATGTGGGTAGGATGCATCATATGCATTACAGAAAGCAGGGAATTTATAGATTTTTAAAAAAATATTATTGATCAAGAGTGTTGAGTAGATGTTTTTTGATGTATTTAATAGAAATTTACTTCTTTTGGAGAAATAAACTAAAATCAGACTATCATAGGTTAAAGAATGAACAGAATATTATGTGAAGTGAATAAGCTGATTAGGGACAACTGTTTTGAGGTTATGGATGTGAAGTGAAAGAGAAAAGGGTGGTAGCTAGAGAGGTATCAACTACAGAAAAACATGAGGTGTGTGTGTGTGTGTGTGTGTGTGTGTGTGTGTGTGTGTTACTGGGATTGGAACACAGGGGCATTCTACCTCTGAGGCACACTTCCAGCCCTTTTTATTTTTTACTTTGAAACAGGGTCTCGCTAAATTGGTGAGGCTGGCCTTGAACTTGTAATCCTCCTGTCTAAGCTTCCAAAATACTGGGGTTACAGGAGTGTACCACCATACTTGGCAATATGAGATGATTAATCTAAACAATGGGAGAGAAACAGATCTGAAATTAAAGTGGATTTTGTAAATTTTCAGTTAGTTCACAGAGTTTCCTGCTATATATGCTGGTTTGGGATTTACAAACACCTCAACTGGCCACAATCCCTTATGATCTCAGCCCTGTTTCTACAATGAGTCCAAGCATCTGTGAGCTAATGAGGAGGGCATATATTGGTTGCCTCAACACAGTCTTTTTGTGCCATTTTCTCACATCCTACTTTTAATTTTGGGCTATCATTATTCACAGTATGTTTCACAGTTTTTAAAGTAAAAAGTATGTTTGCATATATTTGAAAGAAATTAAAGTTATATGTTTCTCAAAACATGGACAATTAAGAGTCCCATCTATGGAGATTATGTCTCGTGGTCCTATACTCTTAGTTTGACTTATCCCCTTTCCCTGTATATTGTCATAAGCATCTTGCATACTAGATCAGTGATGGTCACTGTATACTATTATAAAGTTAATGCATCTTAGGATCATTCTAGTTCGTGCTGTACATCATCCTAGGCAGAATTGTCAGCTTCATGCTTGCAGCTGCTCTCAATCTGTCATCCCAAATGATAAATGAGCACTAGAGTCTTATTTTCTATTGTACATTATCATCACTACAAGAATGCAAGACCAGCATATCTTGGCTTGCTCTCAAGACCCTTTATGAAGATAAGAACTTTACTAGAAAAGCAGGGAACCTAACATTTCTAACTAAATAATGAATACTGTAAACCTGATAAAGTTTCAGCTCAATACTATTGGAACGTAACCTAAAGCTTTTCTATATAGATCTCTCCTTAATCATTTTAATAATTTTTAATTTATATAATGATTGGTCCTCAAAGGACAACTGGTACAGTTCTTCAAATAGATATTATTGAACACTCATTAACAAATATGAGATTGATAAATGCTGAACACCAATTCCTCAGAAGTCTCTCACATTTTTGCATGCTTTGTGAGTAAGGCATTGACTTATGTTTGTTACAGACCATTTTTTCAAGGATTTCTGTATAATGAACAGTATCAGAAGATAAAGATTGTATTTCCTTCTGGACCAATGACAGGTTTCCTAACAGCTTTGGAAGACAGAGACAGTGTCTCTCTCTAAAATATGTGCAAGGAACGCCTATTGTCCAGTGTAATAAAGCAATGTCTCCCTTTAGAGGGCAGGACAGGCATGTTCCTGTCCATTATAAAAATTTGGGATTTCCTAAGCTCTGGATTCTTCTTCTTTTTGTAATTCAAACTATTGAGTACACAGACACCTATCTGGATCCAAGTCCTTCCTGGGGGCTTGGGCAAAGATGACAGAAATATGTGGAGACTACTGTTGTTTTCTGTACCATGAGAGGGAAGTTCTTTGCTTCTGATCCTGGACTCTTATTTCTTTTGGGTTTCTCCCATAAAACATTGGTAAGGGGACTTGTTAGATTACAGGTATAGTAAAATCAAAACTCTTCACAGTTTCTGAAAGAATATAAGAAAATAGCCGGGCGTGGTGGCGCACGCTTGTAATCCCAGTACTTTGGGAGGCGGAGACCGGAGGATCCGGGTTCGCGGCCAGCCTCAGCTCTCTCTCTCTCTCTCTCTCTCTCTCTTCCCCTCTCTCTCTCTCTCTCTACTTAGTGAGGCCCTCCGCAACTTCGTGAGACCTGGTTTCAAAATAAAGTATAAAAAATAGGGCCGGGGGCGTAGCGCGGAGGTAGAAGGCCCCTGCGTTCAATCCCCGGTACCGAAAAAAAAAAAAAAAAGAAACTAAAGAAGACTCTGAGACTTCCAATGTAAAAGTGTTGATTTATAGTTATTTCTATTCCATCTTTGATTTTTAAAAATCTATTTGCCAATAAGTTTTGTATAATATAAATTATGTTTGCTGATAAAGGAGCAACAAAATTTATATTATCATGAGAGGAATAAAATTTATGGAGCAAATGTTAAGATATTTCTTTAGAAGCCATAATTAATGTATATGTGAAAAAATTATTATTCTAAATAATACTTATTTTATAGGCATGTAACCATATTTAGGATGAATATTAATAAAGAAAATAAGTTTAAGTTATATGCAGAAAATCTCATTCTAGGCCTTTTCCAAATGAATTTAGCCAGACAAGGTATTAGATTTGAGATCTTAATTATGTCTCCTAATTTTATTGTAATGGACTATGACTATTTTCCTTGAAGAAAAATTTAATTTTTACTGTTTGTTTACTACATATTTATAGGTGACTTCTTCCATTCTCATTTTCTATTTTTAGTAGAATCTGAGTTCTATTCCAGTAATCCAACTGCCCTTCTGCGTACATTCACTTCACTAACACATCTTTCCTTTGCCATGCTTTTCTAGGAATGGCTACTTGAGGCATCTCAAGTAAAGAGATGAGAGAGGAAGTCAGTGTAGGTGCTTCTGAAAATGCTTCCCTTACTCTCAAAAGGAACCATCAGAGGGGATTCTCTCTTTTGTTCCTATATCTTGATGTGATGAATGGAGGTGCAGTGCCCATCTGTGACCATGGGGCCTGTAGCTGGATGTCTCAATATTCCTGCTAGAGATTCAGAGCTGAAGAGTTCAAAGAATCTGGGTTATCGATGAAGTTGATGCTGGAGTAAGCCATTCTAGTGCTAATTATCTGGGCACGGTGCTATGTGGAATAGTACTTTTCTTGGCTGTTAATGACACATTAATCAAAACATCTTAAATGAATTATGTGTGTGTGTGTGTGTGTGTGTGTGTGTGTGTATGTTTGGAGGAGTGGTGGGGAGGGGTTGGGTATGTGTCTAGGAAAGAAGAGAGGGATTAAAGTCATAGACAGTAGTTAAAAATTGATCTAGCTCTGGACTAACACAAAATTAATGATGTTTTTGAACAACATGACAGCTTCATCAAAAGGACCTTCATTATATTTGCACACTATGAAAGATCATTTCTTCTTTATCATTCTGATTATTTTCTGAAAATTAGTCAATACCAGTACTCAAATTCTTATTTTTATACACTGCAGATTTTTTGTTCATGAAGAATGTTACTGACCCCAATATTTAAAATAAATGAAAGAAAATCTGCATCACACTGAACATGAGCATAGGCCACAGAATGGGACTGTCCTGCTTGGTCAGCACTTCCTGTCTGTGCAGACACATCAGCACTGTCCCATGAAATCAGCACAGAAGTCACTGCAAAGTGAGGATTTGTGCGTGGGATTGTGGTTGCAAACTGGAGACAAAATTAAATCTTACAATGAAACAATGGATTTATACTAGCACCATGTGCTCGGCACATCCTCATTAAATGTGTTTAAATGATGGCAGTCATAAAATTTCAGCATCATAACTCAAAATTCAAAACGGAAATAAAAAACATGTTTTTATTGATTCTGAAGCATGTACTTATTGTGATGGTTTACTTAGATGGTTGCCTATGCTAAAATTTTAATCTTTTTATTTTTGTGGTACTGGAGATTAAATCCAGAGGCAGTCTGCCTACAACCTACACCTGCAGCCCTTTTTAATTAATTTATTTTTAAATTTTGAAACAGGTTATTGCTCTGTTGCAGAGGGTCTCACTAAGTTGCTTAGGCTAGCTGCAAACTTGCGATCCTCTTGTCTCAGCCTTCCAGTACTGGGATTTCAGGTGTGTGCCACCACACCTTATTAAAACTTTGAATTTCAAGAAAAACAATTTATAAAACTGCCTATGTTCTAATATAGCTTCAAAAGGATCACTTATGTTCATCTATCCATATTTACATATACCACATCTTCAGATGAGAAAAAGAGTCTATGCTAAACAAAAACAACAACAAAAAAATCAAACAAAAATGCACACTTTTATTGGAGCAAATCTTCCCTTTTTAAACAATTATAAAGAAAGCTTTAAGAATTGACTCAACCATAGATGAGCCTTGCCTCAAAATAAACTCTAGTAGGAGAGCAGAAATTAAAAATACCTAGCACTTACCTTTTTTTTTGATTGGTTAAAGCAAGCAAAGTAATAGCCAATTGAAGGAGAAGAGATGCTACATACCATTCATTTCTAGTATTGTATTCAGTTTACAATCTTACAAAACAATAGGTCAAGTTTCTTTCTAGTCTCCTCTCCTTTCTTCTAGCCTCATGCCATTAATCTGAGTTTAGTGGGGCACAACAGTTCAAATGAAAGTTATCTCGAGGGTAATGTTGCAGTTCTTCCTTGGAATCACTAATCTTCCTGCTTGGGCCTCACAGTGACTTCTTTCTTTTTTTATATATTTTTTAACTTTTTATGTTCATTTATTGGTACATTGTAATTATACATTTTGATATATGTCAGGGTATGAACATCATACATGCACACATTGCACATTTAGCCCTCCCTTCAATCCTACCCTATTCCCTCCCCCTTCCCTCCCTTTCATGCTCCGGATAGTGATTGAGTCTTATAGGTTTGTGTATGTACATCATGTGCTATAGTGTGTTTCCCTCCACTCCCCTCCCAACTCCCTCAGTTAGGTCACCTTCTTTGTCCATCTAAAGATTTCTTCTTCTTCCCTTCTAAGTCCCTTCTACATCCCATTCTATCTAG
>PVJS01042370.1:5575-17642 GCA_004027185.1 Glis glis | reverse complement strand
CACGTTAAAAAAAAAAATAAATAAATAAATAAGTGTGGCTCAGAAAAAAAAAAAAAGAAAAGAAATTAGAATGTTGTTCTCAGGTTATCAAAATAAATAATTGGAGGTCAGATGAGTAAAAACTAAATGACTTTAAGTTAGACCTATATCTAATAATAAGACTTACTGGTTTTGGTTTTGCTATTTTCCTTTCCTAACAGAATAGAAAGTGCTAAAGTGTGTATACTGCATCTTTCTCCACCTGTGAGACAATCATGCCATTAAGAACAGAAATACCAAAAAATTTACAGCTTGATCTTTCTTTCCTCTGGATCAGATATGCATGCTCAAATTTATACTCATCTAGATGATGCAAATGAGTGATTAATGCAGTAGTAAAATGTCAGTAAATTTGAAGAGAGAAGACTATAGGTGGGTGTGGTGGCTCATGCCTATAATCCCAGTGTTTGGGAGGCTGAGACAAGAGGATCATGAGACCAGCCTCAGCAATTTAGCCAGAGTCTCAGAAACCTAGCAAAACCCTGTTTAAAAATAAAAGTTAAAAAGGGCTGGCTTGTGGCTCAGAAGTAGAATCCCTGGCATGATGAGAGAGAGAGAGAGAGAGAGAGAGAGAGAGAACTACAGAAAAAAAGAAAAAGCCTTTCCCATATACATGGAATTAACTTATTACTTATGTCTAGCCCATCATAACAATGTGAGAGCTGAAGGTCAATACTACTATAAACTCTAATTTTAACACTAAAACAAAAGTCCAGGTGTTTATCTGATATTCTTCCTTTTTCACAGACTCAGGAGACCAACCCAGTCCTGTTAGAACCTAGATTCTCCTTTTGGTGAATAACTTTATGAAAACTACATCATTTGAATATGACAGATGTTGTAATAAAATTCCAATTCTTAGGCCTTTTCACAATTGGCATACCACTTTGTTATTGAGGTTAATATATTTAAACATATTCATGAATTATTCCCTCTCTTTTTCTGTCTCTCTCATTCTCTTTTTCCCTCCCTCTTTAAAGATCTATGCTTTCTTTTGCTCTCATGCATTAAAGTGTAGAGACAACTTAAGTAAATTTAACTCAAATAACTACTATTATCAAAGGTTATTAAAAGCAGAAAGAATGGGAGCAGGATAGAAACCATATTTTTCATAAATTTGAAAGCAGGCTATTTTGTGCACTGCTTCCCTTTGTATGCCCTAATGTGACCCTGAGCATGAGGTAGATGTGAATCTGCTGTTGCCTCAGTTATTATTCCTACATATAAACATCGCACTACGTTGAATGTGAAACTGGTGACTACAATGTATGGAATTCGGACACGATCCTGAAATCCAATTGATTATATTTGGTACTCAATAAGAAAACCAATATAAGTTATAAGATGGGGAAAATCAGTGACTATGATGAATTCAATTTGAGATAGAATATCAATGGTAATTGTGAGAGGTGCAACTTCCCCTATGTATGGTCATACATGTTTTATGTTGGTTGGGGACAGATTTAACGGATACATGAAATACCATGACCTTAGACTCTAAGGGCAATTTTATATTCTTTCAAAGGTACTGCACTGAAAGCCAGGGAACCTTAGACTAGCCTTTGTCCTAACAATGACAAGTCAAATCAGTCACTTGAGTATTGATTTGTTTTTCTTTAGCATAAAGTGTGGTTGAAATAATGATCTTTTCTTTCTACTTGAATATTATGTATCAGTTTTATTTGGGTATTTTTATCATTTAATAAACAATAAAGTATGTTTGAGCCACTGAATCAATGACAAACATTGCTCTCTGTATGAAAATATAACTAATCTATGGGGAAGCAGTACATAAATATTAAGATAATTTTATAATTTTAATATTTATACAATATATTATTTATCTATTTATATAATATATTAATAACTATTTATATATTTATTAAATATAATTCTATGGGTAAGCAATATGTAAATAGTATTTGAATATTTTTATAATTTTAATATTTATATAATATGTTTATATATTTTATTATATATTAATAACTATTTATATATTTATTAAAATATAATTCTATGGGGAAGCAGTACATATATATTTATTGCATCTGATCAATTTGCATTCTTGCCTCTTTAACCTCCTTTAATTTATTTTTTACAGTACTGGGGATTGAACCCAGGGTCTGTGTACCAATCATATTGGCGCATTGTATCATACATTCCAGTGAAGTTCACAGTGATACAAGCATACATGCACACAGCACTGGGCGCATTCCCTCCACGTCCCACCCTGCTCCCCCTCGTCCCTTCTGTACATGTTAGTGAGATCGGCAGTGATACCTTCATAATTGGGCACAGAATCATTTGAGCTGTTTGTTTCATCAGTTTTCCCTTTCCCTGCCCCATCTCCTTCCCCAATTCTCTTCCACTATTCTACTGGTCTCTCTCCTCATTTGTCTGAAGTTCTTGTTACCTAGTTTTTTTCCAGCTTCCACATATGACAGAAAACATATGGCCCCTGACTAATCTCACTTAGCATAATAGTCTCCAGTCCCATCCATTTTCCTGCAAATGACATGATTTTGTTCTTTCTTATGGCTGAGTAAAATTTCATTGTGTGTAGATACTTCATTTTCTTTATCCATTAATCTGTAAAAAGTATCAACCCAATGCTTTGCACCTAACATTTCTCAACAAATGCTTAAAACTAGGACACTTCTTCACTGTTTTTCATTATCAGCATTTGATACTAATGAGCTTTTTCATTTAATGTGCTTTATCCTACATAGTAAAATCTGTAAAGGTAGTCATACATGTCAAAATCTATAAATATAATCACACTCACTAGTATTAAAACATATTATGACAGCTGGGCATGGTGGCGCACACTTGTAATCCCAATACTTGGGAGGCTGAGACTGGAGGATCCGGGTTCACAGCCAGCCTCAGCTACTTAGTGAGGCCCTCCACAACTTAGTGAGACCCTATTTCAAAATAAAGAATTAAAAAAATAGGGCTGGGTGTAGCTTGGAGGTAGAATGCCCCTGGGTTCAATCCCTAGTACCGCAAAAAAAAAAAAAATATTATGAGCTTCATCTCATATACAGGTTGCAAAGTGAAGATCCCTGGAATACACGATCATCTTTCTTTTATTCCACAAACCAATTTCAATTTTAGTACCATTCTACAGATATGAATATTATACAAATTGTATATAAGCAATTTTTTATTTCATCAGTTCACATAATATTTTAAGATGTACAAAACCTAAGCATAACTTTTATCATGTTATTACTTCACAATTGTATGACCTTGGACAAATTACTTAAATCTCTGAGCCTTCTTTGTCTTATCTGTGAAACAGCACATGTCTTGCAATATTACCACCTCTTTTTTTCCTTCCTTTACAACCTGTCATGCAACTTGACATTTTCAACACAGGAAAAAAATAAAGCTGATGTATTTTCTATTTGATTTTCCATGTACTCTTCTTAAAATGCACAAAAAGAATTTGCCAAAGTCCATCACTCTTTGTAATTAAGAAATCTGATGATTATCACTAAATGGTCATTTTACACTGTCTATCCAAATATAGTTATATGCAATTAAAATTAAACTCAAGGCACTCTTGTACTATTATGATGATATTTTCACAGTTCCTTTTAATGTTAATGAGAGCTAGACATATCCATCAATAAATAAAAAGAAAGCTCTGAGCAAGAGTCTAATTGCAGCCCATCTATCCTGTGAAGTTCCTCACTAGGTGTAAACAAGGCATCGTCACTAGTATCATGGAGTGCCACATTAAATTACACAAGTGACTCCCTCCTCTCTAAAAAAAATAATAAAATAATTTACAATATTTGAAAAATGTTTAAAGAGGTTCTCACCTCTACATTTCTTTTGGGATCCAGCCTTTCGATCACTTTAAAGGAAGGAAATTGTAATTGCCAGAAGCCTGAAGCAGAAGCGTGTGTTTGCACACTATTAAGACATTTTACTCTGCTGGCTTTTACCAGAGCATCTCTTTCTTGGTAGTTAAAAAGCAGTTTGTATGTGTTTAAATGGACTGTTTACCAAACATACCGAAATCAGCACTGTGTCTGCAACCCTGCCATGAGAGCTGTTCTCATCAGTAACGCAGGTCCAGTGCCCCCCGGAATTGGTGTACACTGACTTCTCTTTCCCTAGGTTCATCCTACTTTTCAACTCCATCTTTCTGAGATTGACATATACTTTTTTGCCCTAAACTATTGCAAATTCTAACAAGGCTGGAAAACTTTTCCAATCGTTTGAATCATTCTATTTAATTGATTGACTCTAATGCTGAACAAATTGAACTATGTGGTACTATTGAAGTAAAAGAAATTGAAGGCACAGTCATTTAACACCCAGGCATGTTCTACTTCTTAGCTACAACTCAGCCATATTTTTATTATTTATTTTGAAACAGGGTCTCAAGAAGTTGCTGAGGGCCTCACCAAGTTGCAGAGGCTGGCCTCTAACCTGCCATCCTCCTGTCTCAGCTTCCCAAGTGCTGGGATTATAGAAGTGTACCACCATGCCTGGCTCATTTAACTCTTTATGACCAGTGATAAAGAGTAATAAAAATAATCCACATATATTACATTTGGATCAAGAAAGTATAGTACACTTTTATTAAATATGATTACAATTTACATTTTACCAGTCCATTCAACAGTTAAAAGTATGAACTACATGTGAGCAGTTTATCCAACTGATGTCAGGGTAAGGAATTAAAGTGATATACTCTTTTTTGTCTACCAACCTCTAGTTACTTTATCTCATTTAATCAAAAAATTATCCTCAAAGTCAGGTATTAATAGGACAGCTTTAAAATTAAGAAACTGGGATTAATACCATTCCTTAAATTATGTCACCAGGAAGTAGAATGTTCAAGATGCAAATCCAGATCTGTTTGGCTTCTGCATTATCTCTCCTAAAAACATGCAGAAATGAGATGATATTTGCAATTGAGTCTTAAATGTGAATAGGAGTTAGTTAAGCAATCAAGGAAGAAAGCATTCCAGGCATGGACAACAATGAAAACAAAGGCACATGGTGAAGTAAGTGGCCTAATTCAGGAAATGAGCAGGTCCTCATCCCTACAGTATTGATTCCTGAAATGGAATCTGTACAAACTAGACTGGAAATGTAGGCGGGAGCCAAGTGGTGACACACCTAATACTGAATGACAAGACACTCAAAGACAATAAGAAGGCTTCATATAGGCAAATACAAGGAGAATAAATCAGATACTTTACAAAGATAGTGCTAGCCAAAACATGAAGGATGGACTAAAGGAATAAGTATTTTTGTCATGGTGATTTTTATTTTATTTTATTGGTGCATTATAATTATACATCATAGTGAGGTTTAGAGTGATAGAAACATACATGTGCATAGCTTTTATTGTGTGTTCCCCTCTGGATCCCACCCCTTCCTCCCCCTACCCATACATAATATTAATATCAACATAGATAACTTCATATATGAACAAAGTATTATTTGAATTGTTTCCATCATCGGATCTTCCCTTTTACCTCCTTATCTCCTTCCTCAAATCCCCTTCCACTATTCTATTAGTATCTCCCCTCATTTATCTGAAGTCCTCTTTGTTGATTACTTAAAACCCTGTTGCAAAAATGATCAAGTTCTGAGAAAGAGTTTCTTAGTCAGGAACAGAGTCTTCTGAGTTTGATCAACTTTATTGTGCCTATCTATTCTGGAACTGCTTGGATGATTAGATGTGGAATTTTCACAAAGCACTTGACCCTGTGTCTGACAAATAGTAAGCCTCCGAAAATATTGGTTGTTCTTTTTATATTATTTTGGAAATAAGTATGAATTCACTTAGCAAACATTTGCTGAAGCCTTCCTATGTGCCAGAAACTTTTGTAGGAAGTGGGGACACTCCAGTGAACAACAAAAAATATAACCATTGATCCTAAGAGACTTACATTCAGAAAAGGGGAAGGAAGGGAGCCTGAGGGGAGATAAGGTTAAAAAAGAGTAAAAGAAAAAATGTCAGTGTCATTTCTGAGATAGAACTAACACACTGCATTGTGGAGTGGCATGTGGTATACTGAAAGTGTCAGAATTAATGTTGTTGATGGAGATTCTAACTCAGGCAGCAGGGCAGGGCTGGTGTGCTACAACCATTAACCAAAATAAGAAAGTAGACTGAAGAATACACATGGGCAGAATTGAGGAGAAATACAGAATATGAATCTGGATTAGAACCTGCTAAGTTACAGATGTCGGTACATCCAGGTAAAGATGGTATTCTCTGGAAATTGGTATCAATGGCATGCTATAATAGAGCAGAAACAATTTTGTCTGCATTTTGTGTGTATCTACCTTCAACCATTATCAGAATGCCAGTGGATTCTCTTCACTATTTTGTTGTGGAAAATAATACCTTCACATCTTGCATAATATTCTGTCTGTAACCCCATTATGAATTTTAATGAGATTATTTTTAAAATAAATTCTCTTTCACTTCTCTCTTTTACTGTTTTTTAACTACATCATCTCTCAGACAGATGCAAGTGGCAAACCATGTGTTGCTTAGCTAACTTGTTAGATTTATGGTTTCCCTTGGATAGGAGCAGCATTAATTGTTCTTCCTTTCTAATTTTAGATCTGCTAAACATAATTACGTAGCAAAACATAAGTTGATATTTAATTAGAATTGAAAAGATTCACCAGTAAGAGACTTCATGCTTTTTATGTTAATAGTTGTATTCTATAGTTTATGCAAATTAATATCTTTGGCTTATCTAGGAGGTAGAAAATATAATAAATAATAAGTAAAGAGGAAAATAAAGGATGTGATAAAATTGACATGGAAACATATAAACAGACCCAAATTGTTTTAATTCTGTACATAATCCTATCTGAGTAAAAATATTCAACTCGATGATTTCAAAACTCACTTCTAATATTAAAAGTTGCTCAATGAATGCTGTGTGCATGTATGTTTCTATCACTTTAAACCTCACTATGATGTTTAACTACAATGCACCAATAAAAAAATAAAAGTTGGCTATATTAAAAACCAGTAATACATTATATGACAAGGCCTTACATTTTGAGATCTCTTATTTAAAATAGAAATGAATGTTTTTAGTTCAAATTACAAAAGTTGGGAGCAAAGATTTAAAAGTGATTTTGCCATACAAAAAAGACCATTTTAATTATATATTAAAATATCTACTCAGGTAGAACAAAATAATATATTAAAGGTTTGGATTGTTCAAACTTTAAACAACAATGATTTAAAAATATTTGAAAATGAAAAATTCTAATTTACTACTAGAACTGTTTTTTTCTAGTTGATTCAACTAGATTTACAAACTTTAGAATCATAGTTATACCAATAAAAATAGAGATCACCTTCAATAACCAAAACACCTTATTTTTCTCTATTTTAAAAAATCTATATAATTTGATTCCAAAAGGTATTCTCACGTGTAGAGTGGTTGCTCCATTCCTAACCCAATGTCAAGTTTTTATTTAGAGATTTCCCTATGACGCGGGGTTTAGCAACTAATTCATTAATAATTTCACCCCACATTCAAAAATAGAATATTATACTCTGATTAAGAGTATGGACTCTGGAATCAACTGCCTGGGTTTAAATCCTACTTCAATCACAATTTATGTATCTTTAAGAAAAACATTGAATCTCAATAGTCTTGTTTCCACATGTGTAAAATGACAATGATAATAATGACTGCCATAACAACTTTGCTGAATTAGATGGATTATAGCATATAAAGTCTATAATACAGAGCCTGGCATATGCTAAAAACTCCATGTGCTGATTGTGCATGATGCTGGCAATCATCTGATTCCAATGCTTAGTTTATTGCCCATTAAAAAGCATCAGGCAACTTACTACGTCTTGTCATTAGTTATCTTTTAAAGTCTTTTGCAAATGTCAATCATATGACCACCACAATATTAAATGCTACAGACAATCATTAGAAAATTGAAAATATAGTGCTTGGGATGCCAGTTTGAATAACAAAACAACAAAAAAATCCCATAATAGTTATACATAAAGTGAAAATATACATAAGTGAAGATATGTAATGGATGATTATAGTTCATTATTTTGTTGTTTTGCGGTACTGGGAATTGAACCCAGAGGCATTCTATTTTGAAACAAGGTCTCACTAAGTTGCAGAGGGCCTCACTAAATAGCTGAGGCTGGCCACAAACCTGCAATCCTCCTGTCTCAGCCTCCCAACTACTGGGATTACAAGCGTGCACCACCACACCTGGCTCATTTTTTGTTATGATACAGACTTTCTCCTCTTATTTCCTTCCTCAAAGTTTTTTTTAAAAATATACTCTTACTAGTGCTTTGTAGTTATATATTGTAGTGAGTTTAAAGTAATACAAATATTCATGCATATAGCACTTGCTGTGTTTCCTCTCCCGACCCCCCATACATGTTAGATTGGTAATGATATCTTCATATATAAACATAACATCATTTGAACTGTTTCCTTCATTAATTCTCCTCTTTCCCCTTCCCATCTCTTTTCCCCAATCCCCTTCCACTCTTCTACTGGTCTTTCTCCTCATTTATCTAAATTCCCTTTTATTTCCTATTTTCTCTCTAGCTTCCACATATGAGAGCTTCCACAACTCTTAATTTCTGAGGCTGGCTGATCTCAGCATAATATTCTCTAATTCCATCTGTTTTCCTGAAAATAGCATATTTTTTCTTCTTTATGGCTGAGTAAAATTCCATTGTGTACATATACCACATTTTCTTTATCCATTCATCTGTTGATGGACACTTATGTTGGTTTCATAACTTGGCTATTGTGAATTGTGCTGCTATAAATATGGATATGCATGTGCCACTATAGTATTCTGACTTCAATTCTTTTGGAAAGATACCAAGGAGTGGTATAGCTGGCTCATATGGTGGTTCCATTCCTAGTCTTCTGAGGAACCTTCATACTGATGTCCATAGTGATTATACTAATTTACAGTTCTACCAAAAGTGTATAAGAGTTCCTATTTCCCCATATCTTCTCCAGCATTTATTTGTATTCTTGATAATTGCCATTCTAACTTCAGTTAGATCGAATCTCTGTGTAGTTTTGATTTGCATTTCCCTGATTGCAAATCATGTTAAACATTATATATTTATTGGCCATTAGTTATTCTTTTTAGAGGTATCCAGTTCAGTTGCCTATTTTTTAGTGTTAAGTTTTTTGAGTTCTTTACATGTTCTAGATATTAGTCCTCTATTAGAGTATAACTGGCAAAGATTTTCTCCCATTTTGTAAACTCTCTCTCTAGACTATTAATGGTTTCTTTTGCTAAGAAGTTTTGCAATTTGATGCCATCCCATTTATTGATTCTCAGCTTAATTTCCTGAGCTTTGGGGATCTTCACAATAGCCTTAAGAAAAAATAAAATGCTTAGGAATAAATTAAACTAAGGATGTAAAAGACTTCTACAATGAAAATTATAGAACAATGAAGAAAGACATTGAAGAGGACCTTAGAAGATGGAAAGACCTTCCATGTTCTTGGATAGGCAAAATAAATATTTTCAAAATGGCCATACTACCAAAAACGATCTATAGATTCAATGTAATCCCTATCAGAATATTAATATCATTCTTCACAGAGCTAGAAAAAAAACCTTTTAAAGTTCATATGGAAGAACAAAAGACGCAGAATAGCCAAAGCAATTATGGGCAGTAAAAACCATGCTGGAGGCATGATAATACCTGATTTCAAATTATACTACAGAGCTATAGTAACAGAAGTGGCATGGTTTTGAAACAAAAACAGACACATAGACCAATGGAATAGAATATTTTTAATGTTTTCACAGATAAGGCAACATTATACTATTATGTTGACTATTTCCATGTTTAAAGAAATAAATACAATAAACTGTTAGGTGATATGATAGACAAATTGTAACTTGCATTCTAGACTCCCCCTCAAAAAATATTGATTGCTTCCACTTACAAGAGGGACAAATCAGGCAAGGTTTCATAAGAGGAGAATCACTTGAGCTGCTAGTGAGGTATTTGGAGTATCTGAGCAACATTCAGCATGGTGTTGGGTGTGAGTGCTGTCAAGTACTTGGGTGAGAGAAGGTGACAGGGGATTTTATTGACTTGCAAAAGATTTTTGACATTTGTACTATCAGCAAACGGAATTATGGAATGTCTCAGGCTTGAGACTGACATAGATTAGTTTTAAAAAGATTATATATAGTGGTATGGCAGAGGAATTTGAAAAATGCAGTGGTTCTCTAAAGATAGCAGTTAATGGGACAGTTTTAACAAAATGTGTTTGATATTTACTCAACTAGATGCACATGCCTATAAAGGTTTGAAAAATTAAATATCTCAGGTCCATGGAGAATGTACAGAACCCAAAATTATGTTGATTATAAGCTACCAATATCTATAATATTTAATATTGATGATCTATAATGACTGCACACAAGTAATAGTTTTCGAAGAAAAATGAAAAAAAAACCAGGTATGGTGCACCCACTTTTAGTCCCAGTTCTTGGGAGGCTGAGAAAAAGGATCGCTGGTTCAAGGCCAGCACATAGCAACTTAATGAGACCCAGTTTCAAAATAAGAAATAAAATAGACCTGGGGATACAGCTCAGAGGGAGGGAGAAAGAGAGAGAGAAAGAGAGAAAGAGAGAGAGAGAGAGAGAGAGAGAGAGAGAGAGAGAGACTATTTTAAGTCATCACTGTTATTTAAAAGATGGGTTGAGCAAAGTGAAGTGAACTTTGGAATTATTCAGATCTCTGAAAAAAGATAGTGAAAGTTATAAAGATGGCCATGGTGGCACTGGGAGATTCTGAACTCTTTTGTAAGTCATAAAATATTAAATTATGCTTAGAATAGTTTTAGTGTTACATATATTTACATAAATTCTGGATTTTGATTAATAGTTTAGACAATTTTACACTAATAGGAATATTTTAACTGGGCTACAATGCCTGATCAGATAGTAGAAATTTTAAATATGTATGTGTAATAACCTTTATTTCATGTCAATGCTTTTAATTATATGATTTTCATGAAAGAGTGTATACTTTTTAATAAATTTTTCTATTCTATTGTCTGGGACAGAAACATAAGAAAGTACATTATATGATTTGATCTAAGTAATTTATTTAACGTTCAATATTAAAATAGTCAATGAAGCATGATAAGAAATCAGAGATTTTTAACTTATGATTTAAAAAATAAAAATGCAACAAAATTATTTTTATACTTTTATTGGTGCATTATAATTTCACATCACAATGTGATAGTGACATACATGTACACAGCACTTGGCAAGCTTTCCCCTGGCTCCCTCCCTACTCCCTCCACCCCACACACACAAAATATTGAGATTGGCATTGGTATTCTCACAAATGTACATAATGTCAGTGGGAGTGATTCCTTCATTAATTGTCCCTCTCCCCATCCCACCCTCCCCAAGACCACCTCCCTAGCTCCACCGGAGTTTCTCCTCCATTACCTAAAGTCCCTCTGGTATCCCAATTACTCCCTTGCTTCACATATGAGAGAAAACATATGATCCTTCACTTTTCTATGACTGGCTAATCCCACTTAACATAATATTCTCCAGGTCCATCCATTTTCCTGCAAATGACATCATTTTGTTCTTCTTTATGGCTGAGAAAAATTCCATTGCATGTATATTCCATAATTTTGTAATCCATTCATCTGTTGATGGACACCTAGGTTGGTTCCATAATTTGACTATCATGAATTGTGCTGCTATAAATATGGATATGCATGTATCACTCTAATATTCCGATTTCAGTACCTTTGAAAAGATATCCAGAGGCCAGGCATGGTGGCGCACGCTTGTAATCCCAGTACTTTGGGAGGCGGAGACCGGAGGATCCGGGTTTGCAGCCAGCCTCAGCTCCCTCTCTCTCTCTCTCTCCCTGTCTCTCTCTCTCTCTCTCTCTACTTAGTGAAGCCCTCTGCAGCTTCGTGAGACCTGGTTTCAAAATAAAGTACAAAAAAATAGGGCCGGG
>PVJS01042369.1:0-17541 GCA_004027185.1 Glis glis | reverse complement strand
ACACACACACACACACACACACACACACACACTATACATATATATAGCTGTCACCCAGGGGGCTTTTTATATAATTATTACTAGTAGTAGTAAATAAATTCTGACCAAGCATGGGGGAGGACCCCTGAGGTAACCCCAAGGAGCCTAGATCTCTGCAGAGCAGGTTGACTACCCCACAGCAGAGGCCTGGAAGGCGCCCAGCTCCGCCCTGCGGCCAGCACCTGGGCATTGGCGGGAGGACTCACCTGCAGTAGTCAGGGGGGACCATGCCATAGACGTGCACGTGGTCACACAGCTCCACCGCAATCACCATGGTGAACCAGCCTGTGCTCAACCACGAGTGGGACTTTTCCCTGGAGGAGAGAGGGGTCACGATAAAGGACATGCAGGCAGGGGTGGGGAGCAGGTAGACAGGAATGACCAACCCTTGCAGGGTTTCCCGGAAACTCTTCCCACCCACCCACTGAGGCCCTACCCCCCAATTCAGTCGGCCCATCCAGCCCTGTGGTAGGAGCACGCGTGCTGGCAGAGCTGGTCCCACAGAGATGAGGGGTGTGGAGCCAGCGCCTCTGAGGGAAGGAGTGGGGACAGGGCACGCTGGGAATGGACTCTGGGGGAGGCTGGGCAGGCTGGGAGTGAGCATGACGGCAGGGCCTACAGAAGCAGCTGTGCGACACTAGGAGCAAGCTCCAAAGGGGAGACCGATCAGAGAAGGTCCTGCTAGAGTGACCACAGCGCAGAGCAAGGCATGGGGGCGAGCCAGAGCCTGAAGGTGTGCTCCGCGACGTGGCCACTAGCCAAATGTGACTACTGAGACGACGTGTGGTCCACAGGTGCCGTAAGTGTCAAATACACAGTGGGTTTCTCGGATTGCATGAAGAGAGTCTTGGCACTGATTATTTTTTGATATTGATTACATGCTACACTGAAAATATTTTGTATATATAGATCAGCTTAAATAAAATATATTAAAATTAAAGGTCCTTTTTATTCTTTTTTTTTTGTGTGTGTGGTACCGGGGATTGAACTCAGCGGCATTCTACCTCTGAGCCCTATTTTTTATACTTTATGTGGAGGGCCTCACTAAGTAGCTGAGGCTGGCAGCGAACCCGGATCCTCCAGTCTCCACCTCCCAAGTACTGGGATTACAAGCGTGTGCCACCACACTCGGCATCCTTTTTATTCTTTTAATGTGGCTACTATGAAAATTTTAATTCCACATGTGGCTCACATTATATTTATTTATTTTTTATTTATTTATTTATTTATTTTGCGGTACCAGGGATTGAACACAGGGGCGTTCTACCTCCGCCCTACGCCCCCGGCCCTATTTTTTTTTATACTTTATTTTGAAACCGGGTCTCACGAAGTTGCGGAGGGCCTCACTAGGTAGAGAGAGAGAGACAGACAGACAGACAGACAGGGAGGGAGAGAGAGAGAGAGAGAGAGAGAGAGAGAGAACGCTCGCGCACAGATGCGCAAGCTGAGGCTGGCCGCGAACCCGGATCCTCCGGTCTCCGCCTCCCAAAGTACTGGGATTACAAGCGTGTGCCACCACGCCCGGCTTATTTTTTACTTTTTAAAATGTTTTTGGTGCTGGGAATTGAACCCAGGGCATTCTACCTTTGAGCTACAACCCCAGCTCTATTTTATTTTTTATTTTGAAACAGGGCCTAAGTTGCTGAAGCTAGCCTCAAACCTGTGATCCTCCTGTCTCAGCCTCTCAAGTACTGAGATTATAAGCATGTGCCACCATGCCCAGTTATTTCTTATTTTGAAACAGAGTCTCTCTAAGTTGCTGAGGGTCTCACTAAATTGCTGAGGCTGGTCTTGAACCTGTCATCCTCCTGTCTCATCCTCCCAAGTAATGAGATTACAGGTGTGGGCCACCATGCCCGGCTTCACATTATATTTATATTGGAGGGTACTGATCTAGGGAGATTAATTGGAGGAGAGCATGCTGGGAATGATGTATCCTTAGAATAGAGCATGCTGGGAGCAACTGTGCTTAAATCAAGGCATGCTGGGAATAGTCAAGACTTTAGGCACAACACTATGAGGCGCTCTCCTAGGAAGATGCTAGGAATGTCTAGTAATGTCAGAGCAGAGCATGCTGGGAGCCCACTCTCCTGGGGAGATGAGGCACGCTGGAGAGGACCCCTGTTAACCACTAGGCAAGAAGAGAACTCTCCTAAGAAACCTGACCAGAGGATGGAAAGATTGACCATGCCCACAGAGTGGGGCATGCTGGGAGACAGGGCCTCTGGGAGGAGCGCGCTCTGGGCGTAACCCAGGGCTGGCCAGAGGGTGCAGGCGGGAGGCTGGTACCTGTCCTTGCCCGTCTCACCCCGGAAGAGGTCGTCAAACTGCTGCATGCGTCCGGGAGAGACGGCATAGGCCTCCATGTTGGGGAAGGCCAGGCCTGCCCGTTGGATGACACGCACAAGGCTGCCCTGGGGCTTCTGCATCTTGCTCGGGGGGCCCCAGAAGATGAACACAGTTTCAGGGGTCCGGTTGACAAACTCCTGTGGCCTCCGCAGCACACGGAATACACTGGAATGGGCCACCACGCGGAAGGTGGTTTTGTTGCCCACGTCAGCTGAGTAGCCCGAGGTGGGCGCGTCGTTCATGCGGATGGTGCACTCGGCCCGCTCGATCTCGGGGCCCAGCTTGGTGCCCAGCAGGTGGCTGGAGCTGGTGACAATCACGCACTGGTGGCACCGGGAGGGCAGTGTCTGGGGGGGCAAGAAAAGTCAAGCTATCATAGCCACTCCATGCTGGCCCCTGTGCTCAGTACATTAGACCTCCAGGAGCCAGGATTCCTTGTGCCTATTTTTTTTTTTTTGGTACTGGGGATTGAACCCAGAGGCATTCTACCTCCAAGCTATATCCCCAGCCCTATTTTATTTTTATTTTGAAACAGGGTCTCACTAGGTTCATGAGAGTCTCACTGCTTGCTGAGGCTGTCCTCGAACCTGTGACCCTCCTGTCTCAGCCTCCCAAGTACTAGGATTAATGGCGTGCGCCGTGTGCCACCATGCCCGGCTTCATTTTTTTTTTTGGTACTGGGGATTGAACCCAGGGGCATTCTACCTCCAAGCTACAACCCCAGCCTGATCTTTTATTCTATATTTTGAAACAGGGTCTCACTAAGTTGCGGACGGCCTCACTAAGTAGCTGAGGCTGGATGCGAACCTGCGATCCTCCTGTCTCAGCCTCCCAAGTACCGGGATTACAATTGTGCGCCACCACGCCCGGCTCACCCAGCTTCTTATGCAGATTTTATTTTATTTTTTTGTGGTATTGGGGATTGAACCAGGGGCCTTCTACCTCCGAACTACACCCTCAGCCCTATTTCATTTTTGATTTGGAAATAGGGTCTCACTAAGTTGCTAAGGACCTTGCTCAGTTGCTGCAGCTGGCCTCGAACCTGCGATCCTCCTGTCTCAGCCGCCCAAGGACTGGGATTACAGGGGTGCACCACTACATTGGGCTATGCAGATTTTAAAGACAGGAAAACTGAAGCTCATTCATTCCACATTCAGCAAATATTTATAACAGGCTGGTGGAGTGACCAAGAACAAGAGTGGGACAGAACAATGAACAAAAGACACCTGGCTCCTCCCTTCAGAAAGCTGATGGACAAAGCCGGGCGTGGTGGCGCACGCTTGTAATCCCAGTACTTTGGGAGGCGGAGACCGGAGGATCCGGGTTCACAGCCAGCCTCAGCTCTCTCTCTCTCTCTCTCTCTCTCTCTCTCCCTGTCTCTCTCTCTCTCTCTCCCTGTCTCTCTCTCTCTCTCTACTTAGTGAGGCCCTCCACAACTTCGTGAGACCCGGTTTCAAAATAAAGTATAAAAAATAGGGCCGGGGGTATAGCGCGGAGGTAGAATGCCCCTGGGTTCAATCCCCCGTACCGCAAAAAAAAAAAAAGAAAGCTGATGGACAGGGTGCCAGACAGTGAACCTAAGTCATACATGCTAGGAAAAAATAAAATAAAATGAAACGGGCAGGGATCAGGGGTGACTGGAAGGGAGGCTTCTTTAGAAAGGTCATCCAGAAGCCGGGTGCGGTGGCACATGCCTGTAATCCCAGTACTTGGGAAGCTGAAATAGGAGTATCGCAGGTTCAAGGATAGCCTCAGCAACTTAGCGAGACTCTGTTTCCAAATAAAACATAAAACAGCGCTGGGGGTGTAGCCTGGAGGTAGAATGTCCCTGGGTTCCATCCCCAGTACCACCAAAAAAAAAAAAAAAAAAAGATGAGATGGCGGAGGGAGGAGTTGGAGGAGGAGAAGGAAACAGTGCTGGGGAATGGGGAGGATCCGCCGGGGCAGCTCCGGGGAGCTCCCGAGGTGGCTGTCTACCTTGTTACCAAGGATGGGGATGTAGCCGTTGGTGATGCTCCACTTCTTAAGGTTGACGGGCCGGCGCGAGCGGCCCCGCAGGGACCCGTAATGGAAGACCTCATTGGCACTGTTGGAGCTGTAGAGGATGAGGATGGTGATGAGGGCAAAGAGGATCACGAACACTGCTGACCGCTGCTCCTGGAGAGGGGAGAGGCCCGTGAGCGCCCAGGCACCTGGCAGGCTGGGCGCCCCACCTCCCACTGCCCACCATGCCCACTAACTCGTTCTGCATTCCAGACCAGTTGGGGCACTACCTCCTCCAACACTGAGTCCCCCCATCATAGCACAAACCGCCATCCCCCCAATTAGACCAGGAGCTCTGAGGACTAGGACTGGGGCAGCCTATGCCCCAGATCCCAGGTGGGGCCTGGAGCATGAAAGGTTCTCAGGGAAGATTTGCTAAACTGGATTGAATGTGGGGTGTCAGGATTCCCTCCAGCCACAGCCAGAAAGATGCCTAGAGATAGGGAGACATCCAAGCAAGAGGGTCCAGACTGTCCCCAGATAGAAACTGTCCATAAATTCTACAGCCAGCCCTCCATACTTGCAGGTTCCGCATCCATAGATTCAACTAACCATGGATTGAAAGTGTTAGGCCTACAGTGGTTGTGTCTGTACTGAACATATACAGGCTTTTTTTTTTCTTATCATTATTTCCTAAACAATATAGTAAAACAACTATTTAACTAGCATATACAGAGCCAGGCATGGTGGCACACGCTTGTAATCCCAGTACTTGGGAGGCTGAAACAGGAGGATCACAAGTTTGCGGCCAGCCTCAGCTACTTAGGCCCTCAGCAACTTAGTGAGACCCTGTTTCAAAATAAAGAATAAAAAATAGGGCTGGGAGTGTAGCTCTGAGGTAGAATGCCCCTGGATTCAATTCCCAGCACCACCAAAAATAAAAAGGGCTGGGAGTGTAGCTTGGAGGTAGAATGCTCCTGGGTTCAATTCCCAGTACCACACATACACATAAAAAAGTGTGATGTAGGCGCCGGGTGTGGTGGCGCACGCTTGTAATCCCAATACTTGGGAGGCAGAGACTGGAGGATCCAGGTTCGCGGCCAGCCTCAGCTACTACTTAGTGAGGCCCTCGGAACTTAGTGAGACCCTGTTTCAAAATAAAGAATAAGCTGGGCGTGGTGGTGCATACTTGTAATCCCAGTACTTTGGGAGGCAGAGACTGGAGGATCCGGGTTCGCGGCCAGCCTTAGCTCTCTCTCTCTCTCTCTCTCTCTCTCTCTCCCTGTCTCTCTCTTTCTCTCTCTACTTAGTGAGGCCCTCCGCAACTTTGTGAGACCTGGTTTCAAAATAAAGGATAAAAAATAGGGCCGGGGGTGTAGCTCGGAGGTAGAATGCCCCTGGGTTCAATCCCCGGTACCGCAAAAAAAAAAAATAAAAATAAAAAGTAAAAAAATAAAGAATAAAAAATAGGGCTGGGGGTGTGGCTCAGAGGTAGAATACCCCTGGGTTCAATCCCCAATACTGCAATAAATAAATAAATAAATAAATAAATAAATAAAATAAGGCTTGGGATGTAGCTCAGAGGTAGAATGCCTCTGGGTTCAACCCCCAGTACCATAAGAAATAAAAAATAAATAAAGTATACAGGAGGGTATGGAAGTGTGGCTGTGCTAGAGCATTTGCCTAGCATGTGCGAAGCCCTGGGTTCAATCCTTACCAGTGCCAATAAAATGTAAATGAAGTAAACGGAGAATGTGGGTGGGTTATGTGCAAATACTAGGCCCTTTTTTTTTGTACTGAGGATTGATCCCAGGAGCATTCTACCTCCCAGCTACACCTCCAGCCCTGTTTTTATTTTGTAACAGGATCTCGCTAGGTTGATGAAAGTCTCACTACCTGCTGAGGCTGTCCTCAAACCTGCAATCTTCCTGTCTCAGCCTCTTAAGTACTGGGATTATAGATATGCGCCACCACGACCGGCTATACTAAGCCATTTTATATAGGGGACTTTTGGTATCCCCAAGGGATCCTGAAATCAATCTCCATGTCTACCAAAGGACAACTCAGCTCCAAGCTCATCTATTTTTGCCTGCTCTGTGAAAATGGATCTGGGCCCTTTAAATATTTTCCCTGACTGACCAGTTGCATTTTTTTTTTCAGTACGGAGGATTGAACCCAGGGGCATTCTATCTCTGGGCTACACCCCCAGCCCTATTTTTTATTCTTTATTTTGAAACAGGGTCTCACTAAGTTGAGGAGGGCCTCACTAAATAGCTGAGGCTGGCTGCAAACCCAGATCCTCCAGTCTCAACCTCCCAAGTACTGGGATTACAAGGGTGCGCCACCACGCCCGGCTACCAGTTGCATATTAAGCTTTGTCAGTAGAGGGCGCTGGAGAGACACTGCAGGTGGAAAGGCATGTGCAGGGGTTCTGGGGGCTTGCTAGGGAGGTTCCTATAGCTCTCACTGGGTCCCTGGTACAGGCATCTTCTCTAGCACCCAGAGACTAGCAGCACTCAGTAAGGTGGGCAGGCACCTGCCCTCAGGAGAGTACCTCTGGCTCCTGCTGTGACCACAGCTTCAAAGTTCAGCTCCTGCAGTGCAGCTTCCCCTCCTGGGGGCAGTTTTGTATGGAGCCAGTGGGCTGTAGCTGTGCCCTCTCCATCAAGGCTCTTGGGGTGGGGCGCTTTTTATACCCACTGCTCCTACACCGACTCTCTGTGACTTACAATGGTGTTACGTCCCTATAAACCCATCGTAAATTGAAAATAATGTTAAGAGGAAATGCATTCAATACATTACACCCAGCCTACCGAACATCCTAGCTTAGCAACACAATGCACCGCGCGGTGTAGAATATCGGCTGTTTCCTCTTGTGATCACGGGGCTAACTGGGAGCCACGGCTCACTGTTGCTGCCCAGCATCACAGGAGTGTGTCATGCTACATACTGTTAGCCAGGAAAAAGACCAAAATCCTAAGTCAAACCGGGGTAAGTCAGGGACCATCCATATTTCATAGAGTTCCAATCCCTTGTTACTCCAATGCCCTGTTACTGTTGATAATTCTTTGCATTAATTTTCCCTGTTCAAAATACTGTATGGCCGGGTGTGGTGGCACAGGCCTGTAATCCTAGTACTTGGGAGGCTGAGACAGGAGGATCACAGGTTCAAGGACAGCCTCAGCAACTTAGTGAAACCCTCAGCAACCTAGCAAGACCCTATTTCAAATCAAAAAAATAAAAAAGGGCTAGGGACAGGTGTAGCACCCAAGACCTAACAGGTAAGGCACAGGCACAAGGCCTGATGACCAGGAGCACCTTGACAACCACATCGAGTCCCTAGCAACCTGAGGACTATAACTGTCAGCACCTCAGACTGAAAACTCCCAGCTTCCTTTGCCAAGGAGCCTCGCCGCTTTGCCATGCCGACCACCGATAACGAGGCTGAACGCTGCCCTGGTCACCTATGCTGGTAGCGGTCCGGCAGGTCCTCACCTTCGGTTCTGGTTGAGCCTGGTTAAGGTCAGGCCTGAAGACCCGGACCAGACTCAGGAATGACCCAGACCTGAGATCCTGACCCAGCCAGCCGAGCTCCATGGTATATAGACTACCCAACCTGCTTTCCAGGTTGGACTAATCGTTCTCCCTCTGCCCTAAAATAGCATAAATTATATAAAGTTTGCATGGAATGTTAACGAGTAAAGAACCTGTCTTGGTCACAATTGCAATAAACGTTCTTTTATTTTTTTTTTTGCGGTACCGGGGATTGAACCCAGGGGTGTTCTACCTCCGAGCTACACCCCCGGCCCTATTTTTTATACTTTATTTTGAAACCGGGTCTCACTAAGTTGCAGAGGGCCTCACTAAGTAGCTGAGGCTGGCCAGAACCCCGGATCCTCCGGACTCCGCCTCTCAAGTACTGGGATTACAAGTGTGTGACACCACGCCCGGCTCAATAAACATTCTTGAAATGACCAAAAAGAGGGGGGGAACTGGGAGTGTAGCCTGGGAGTAGAACACCCCTGAGTTCAACCCCAATACCACACACACAAAATAAATAAATAAAAATAAAATAAAAACCTGTATGGTCTTTTTCTTTCCTCTTTTTTTTTTTTTTTTTGAGGTACTGGGGATTGAACCCAGGGGCATTCTACCTCTGAGCTACACCCCCAGCCCTATTTTATTTTTTATTTTGAACCAGAGTCTCACTAAGTTGCAGAGGGCCTCACAAGTTGCTGAGGCTGGCAGCGAACCTGTGACCCTCCTGTCTCAGCCTCCCAAGTACTGGGATTATGAGTGTGCACCACCACGCCCAGCTTGTATGGTCTCTTTCTCCTAGACTCAAACTGTCAAGAACCATCTTAGAACTGCACACTGAGATTAACATTTTGAACGGACCCAAGCTGAGTACACAGTATCCAAGGGTCCTGGTATAATCCATGAGTGTGGTCTTTGGCGTCTTCCCCACCCAGTAATGTTTAACCCTTCTTTCCTGTTTGTCACATGACTGTGTCACTGACCTTATTTTGTCCCGTAACAATTTGCTGGCCTTCATGTTTTATTAACTTTTATGATACCTTGTTTAAAGTCTCTGTAGCCAGGCTGGGGGTGTAGCTTGGAGGTAGAATGCCTCTGGGGTCAATCCCCAGTACCAGAAAAATAAATAAAGTTTCTTTTTTATTTTTTTGCGGTACCGGGGATTGAACCCAGGGGCGTTATACCCCCGCGCTACACCCCCAGACCTATTTTTTTATACTTTATTTTGAAACCGGGTCTCACGAAGTTGTGGAGGGCCTCACTAGGTAGAGAGAGAGAGAGAGAGAGAGAGAGAGAGAGAGCTGAGGCTGGCCGCGAACCCAGATCCTCCGGTCTCTGCCTCCCAAAGTACTGGGATTACAAGCGTGCGCCACCACGCCCAGCACAATAAATAAAGTTTCTATAAAAGCAATACTGGCTATATGAGATTCAGAATTGTCAGTTAACTCCAACCACCCCACATATTATTACAATTATTAAATATAATTTCCTCCAAATTATCATATCTGACTTCAAGTCATTTTCGTGCGAGAGGACAATTTTTCGGTAGCTGCCTGGAGCAGCTACTTCCGTAGCAGGACTACGGAGCAAGTAGCAGCCGCTAGAGTCCGCTATATCAAACTAACACTATCACCCCACCCCAAACCCCTCACTCTGCCCGGGCTGTAATGGGTCCTAGAGAAGGGGTGTGCAGGACCAGGCATAGAGTGGGTGCTCAGGAAAGCATGAATGATGGGGATCCTGACATCCTTAGGGTAATGCTCACACTGTCATCTTTGACCCTGAACAATGCCCTCGCCCCACTAGTTGGCCGTCATCACAGATAGTCCAGTCAAGATGATACACGTGACCCTGGGCCCAGAGAGAGGCAAGGGCTTGCCCAAAGCCACTCAGCAGATTAATGGCTGAGGCAGGGCTCCCGCCCTGGCCTCCCAGGCACCAGCTGCTCCTCCGCGGGGAGGAGAATCATGAGCAGGGCCAGGTCGATGGAGCCAGTTTCCCAGAGGGAAGCCACGGCTCTGGGCTGGGGCTGCAGCTCAGTGGTAGAGCGCCTGCCTAGCATGCACAAGGCCCTGGGTTCCATCCCAATACACGGGAGGATGATGGGGACTTACTTTGTTGCTACTCATCTCTCTCCGTCGTCTGCTGAGGAGTAGGGGCCAGCGTCCTGCAGGTGGCCCGGGGGGCAGGGATGTGGGGTCACACCTGCAAGCCACCAGAAAGGGTTATGGCCTGAGCACCCTCCCTGGGTCCAGCCAGTCAAAGGTCTCACACTGTCTGCCCCATCAGCCCTCCTACACACCCAGAACTTTAAGCATCAGGGCCTTATCTATTTTTTGGATGGAAACACTGAGGTCCAGAAAGGGAAGGTATGTGCCCGGGGTCACACAGCATGGTGCTGGGGAAGCTCTGCCTCTCTTCCTGCCCGCTCTCCTCCCTGAGCAGGGACCAGCCCCCATCCATCTGGCTCTAGACCCTGCCGTGAGCCCCTGTGGCCTCAGAATATAACAACACTCTTCACGCCTGTAATCCCAGTACTTGAGAGACTGAGACAGATGGTTTGCAAGTTCGAGGCCAGCCTGGGCAACTTAGAGACACCCTGTTTCAAAATAAAAGAATAAGACAATACTCCTTGTTAAGTCCCCCAATTCCTCGGCTCCTGTGCCCTTTCTGGTGGTGCCTCTTTGTCGGGAACACCGTCCCTCCTGCCCCTCCTGATTCCCACTCATCCTCTAAGCCTGGGGTGGACCATGAACTTCCCTGGTCAGGACCCAGACGGAGCTCCTGGGTGGCAGGCCCACACAGGTCCTCCTGACACTCTCCCGGTGGGAGACAGCGGGTGCAGCCTTGCGGAATGAATTCATTCGTTTGCAAGTCAGATACTGGGGTTAAGGGTGCAGATTGGAGCCCGAGAGGCTTAGCCTTGGCTCCACAGTCGGCCTGACCCCGCTTGGACTCCTCATCTGTCCTTCCGGTCCCAGCCCAGAGGCCTCGCGGTAGAGGGCCAGCCCAGCTCGGTCGCTCCCTTCTGCCTCCCAGGACCCAGCCCTTCCCACCTGTAAACACGGCATTCCAGCCCACCTCCAGCAGATACGGGGCGAGAGGAGGGAGTCTGGGCTTCAGGGGCTTCGGGGGGCTCCGCAACTCTGTCCCCTCCCCAGGGGCTCCGGCTCCGGCCACTCTCTCCGCCCCTTGACCCAGCCGCTGTTTACTGCCACTGTCACCAGGAATAGCCGGTGAACCTCAGGCCGGAGCCACACACACACACACACCCCGCCCCTGATTGGTCAGGCCCTGGCCCCGCCCACTGCCGACCCCCCTCCCCGGCTTTAGGTTTCTCCAGGGCCCGCCCCTCACAGCCAGGCAGAGAGACCCGGGACTCCCATCTGTCCCCGCGGTACAGATCAGGAAACTGAGGCTCATCAAAAGGGAGGGCAGGTTTGTCCTTGGACTCAGACCTTTAGGGCAACAGACAGGAGTCGAGAATCCCAGGGTGGCCCCATCAGCCCTGCCACCTGGGCCACTCAAGGCGCGCAGGTCGGTCTCACAGCCTGTCCCGCGGCTGCCCGCACTGCACACACCTGGAGCTCTCCAGGTCCCAGGCCCTCCCGGCACTCTCCCACCTTTGCCTGGGCAGTGCCCTCGGCCAGGACCACGGTCGCCCTGGCCAGCCCCGTCACAGTCCAGCTCTGAGAAGGCCACGGTCAGTGCGGCAGTTCAGGTGCCAGTGCGAATCTCGGTTCCACCACTTACTGGCTGGGGGGCTTCGGGCAAGCCATGTGACCTCTCTGAGCCTCAGTTTCCTCATCTGTGAAATGGGAATAAGGAGAGTAGGTAACTCTTGGGGTTGTTGGAAGGATGCAAGCAGACCTGGCAAGGAACGCGCAGGCTAGAAAGTGCTCCATCAGTACCGGCGGCGGTGGGGCTGGAGGTTCGTCATTGGTTCAAGGGCCGCCTCTCCGCGAGCTTGACGGTAAAACGCCCCTCCTCCGCTAACCCCAACCTCGCGACTTCCCGCCTATCAAGGAACATGCCTGTAATATCAAGGACGGAGCCTCGGAGGCACGCTAGACATCACCCACTCATTGCCGCCTCCCCGTCACGCTGCCGGTAGAAGCGATTATTCCCCATTTCACAGATGAGGAGACTGAGGTTCACAGAGGCAAGGTGCCTTGCAGGCTTCCCGGGGCCGCCTGGGGAGCCTTTGACAGCCTCGCTTGCAGGGCCGAACCTGCCAGGGTCTCCGTGGAGGAAGCCCTTAGGCTGGATCGGGCCAGCGGACCCGGTGCTCCTGGCCCGGCCCCAGGGAGCAGGCCTGTAGGGGAGCGGTTCGCTCGGGCTGGGGAGGCTCCGGCCCAGGAGCCGGGACTCAGCCCCGAGGCTGGACGTGCGGGAGGCTGAGCCGAGGTGGGCGCCACACCCTTGCCCGGTGCCGCGGCTGTGCTTCCCCTCCCGCAGGACCGGGACACCCCCACGAGCCGCGTGGGAGGAAGGGTCCGGGGAGGAGGGCGCGGGGGTGCTAATTCCGCGGCGATGGGGCGCCGGGTCCCCCTGGAGGGGCTCCCCCTGCGCCCCCGTCGCGCCCACCCCCGACTCGCGCACCCGGGGGTCGGGAGCCCTAACCCCAGCTAGGAAGGGAGGCGGCGCGGCCGCGGGGTCCCCGAGCCCTAACGGGGTATCAGGCGGGAGGCCCCAGCACCCTGCCGCCGCCGCCGGGCGCCAGGGCCGGGATCTGGGGGCGCGGTCAGCAGGGGGAGCGGAGCCCGGGGCCCCGCATCAGCCCCCTCCCCAGCGGCCCCGGTGCGCCCTCCCCGGCGCGGCGGCGCCCCATGCCCGCCCCCCGCTTGGGGCTCACCTCCGCCGGGGAGCGCCGGCCCCCGCGGCCCCCGAGCCCCTCACATGGCGCCGGGAGCCGAGAGCCGGGGTCCCCGCCGCTCCGGCCGCCCAGGCCCCGCCGCAGCCCCGGCCCGCCGGGTCCTAGCGCCGCGCGCACCCGACCCAGGCCTGGCGGTGGGCGGAGCCTCGGCGCGGTGGCTCCGCCCCACGGCGGCGGGGGGGGGGGGAGCAGCCGCGACCCCAGCCCGGTGGCGGCGACCCCATGAGCGCCTCTGTCTCCCCTCTGGACAGCCGTAGTGACAACGACACCAACAACAGCCTTTCAGAGCCCTGTAGGGTGAGACTGGCCCACTTCTTTCTCGCCTAGTACTAGCACCACGACCCGGGATGGGGAAACTGAGTACCAGAGCGCGCTGGGCTTGGGACTCCGTGAAGTTCCCCCCAGGCTCCCCCGATCTGGGGCCTCCAGCTCCCTGCCTAGAGCCTCGAGCCCAGCAGCCACCCTGGGCAGACTGGAGACTTCACGCTTGGGTTCAAACCTCTCTGCCATCACCTAGCTGAGCAGCCCTGATACATTACTTCCCCTTCCTTGCTTCTGGAAAATGGGGAGAATAAAGATTTAAAATGTCACTTCTGCTGGGCTTGGTGGCACACGCCTGTAATTCCAGTACTTGGGAATCTGAGACAGGAGGATCGAAAGTTAGAGGACAGCCTCAGCAACATAGCGAGGCCCTCAAAATAAAAAATAAAAAAGGGCTGCAGGTGTAGCTCAAAGGTAGAATGCCCCTGGGCTCAAGCCCTAGTACCAAAATAAATAATAAAATGTCACTTTTTAGCTGGGCACAGGGGCACATGCCCGTAATCTCAGCACTTGGGAGGCTGAGACTGGAGGATCACAGGTGTGAGGACAGCCTCAGTCATTTAAGGAGACTCTCAGAAACTATCAAGACCCTATTTCAAAACAAAAAATAAAAAGGACCAGGGGTGTAGCCGAGAGGTAGAATGCCAGCCGGGCGTGGTGGCACATGCTTGTAATCCCAGTACTTAGGAGACACTGAGACAGGAGGAGCACAGGTTCAAAGACAGCCTCAGCAAGTAGTGAGACTCTCATCAACCTAGTGAGACCCTGTTTCAAACTAAACATAAAATAGGGCTGGGGGTGTGGCTCGGAGGTAGAATGCCCCTGGGCTCAATTCCCAGTACCACACACAAAAATAAAGAGAGGTAGAATGCTGTGGGTTCAATCCCCAGTAACACAAAAGCAATAAAATGTCACTTCTTATAATTACCAGGGTATTCATTACATCATTTTATGTGACAGTGAAACTAACAACTTAAGTAGGGGACTGGCTAAATAAGCATAGGTACATCCTGCCCAAGTGGGCTGGGAGGCTGTTACAATGAAGTATGCAAGTCAACCTGCGCCACCGGGAAAGGATAGCCAGGGCACTTATGAAATTTAAATTTTGTTGTTGTTGTTGTTGTTGTTGTTGCTGGGGACTGAATCCAGGGTCATTCTACCTTCAAGCTATACCCCCAGCCCTATTTTATTTTATTTCATTTTTAAATTTGGAAACAGGGTTTTGCTAAGTTGCTGAGAGCCTTGCTAAGTTGCTGAGGCTGGCTTTGCCCTGTGATCCTCTGTCTCAGTCTCCCAAGTACTGGGATGGCAGGGGTGCACCACCACACCCAGTGGAAGGAAATTTTAAAGAGCTGCATTTTGTGTAATCATTTGGGAAAAGCAAAGTTGTAAAAGTTCCCATTCCACGCCTGTGTATATATCACCAGGAGAAATCCTTGCAGATATACACAAGGAAATTCATAGCAGCACTGTTTGCAATAATGCAGAAGTAGAAACACCTCGGATGGAATTTTTTTTTACATTATAGAACATTCACACTACAGAACAGTATGTAGCAGAGGAAATGAATGAGCTACAACTACACAGATGAATCTTAGAGACATAAGCGACAAAGACAAATGTGGGAAGATGAATAAAACTACACAATACTGTTCAAGCCTAAAATAGGAGGAGCCCACCTCTCACAGCCAGGGACAAGAGAGATTGCCTATCACAGTGATTAAAGTTTTAAAGGTGAAAGGAAAAAACACAGTTCTAGAGTCTGGCAGGGTACCCTGAGCCCATAATCCCAGCTACTGGGGAGGCTGAGGCAGGAGGATGGCAAGTTGGAGGCCAGCCTGGGCAACTTAGCAAGGCCCCCATCTCAAAAAACAAGAAAAAAATACAGTTTTATCCCTAGAGGAGGAAACAAAGTGTGCAATTTTTTTTATTATTTATTTTTCGTGGTACTAGGGATTGAACCCAGGGGCTTCTACCTCCAAGCTACACCCCTAGCCCGATTTTATTTTTATTTTGAAACATGGTCTCGCTAGGTTAATGAGAGTCTCACTACTTGCTGAGGCTGTCCTCCAACCTGCAATCCTCTTGTCTCAGCCTCCCAAGTACTGGGATCACAAGCGTGTGCCACCACACCTGACTTCAAAGTGTGCTATTTATAGTTCCAGTCTGGTAGGACAATCTACAGTGATAATGAAACTAAGGGACTAAGCTCAAGAGGTCTGTGATTTTATTATGCTTTATAACTTAGAAATATGATAGTCATTTATATATATCCTGATACTTCAAAAGAAAGGTGCAAAAAAGAGATAAAACAAAAATCAGAAGCTACCCTTTGCCTATTGGTGATTACTGTTCATAGTGGTTATTTCTGGAACCATAGGCTTTGGGCTGCATGTTTTCTTTTGGCTTAACTGTATTTTCCAAAAATTTTAAGGTAATGGTCACACAATATTTTTATATTTGAAAGTTTCTAAGATAGGCGTAGTGGCGCACACTTGTAATCCCAGTACTTGGGAGGCTAAGATAGAAGCATCGCAGGTTCAAGGACAGTCTCAGCAACTTAGCAAGATTCTCAGCAACTGACTGAGACTGTAAATTAATTAATTAATTAATTAATTTTAAAAAATGGGCTGGGGGTGTAGCTACATGGTAGAATGTCTCTGGGTTGTTCAATCCCCAGTAACACACACACACACACACACACACACACACACACACACACAATTACCTATGCACAATGTCTGTAAATTCACACAAAAGGTGTGTGACAGTGAAAATAACAACTTCAGTAGCCATGCTAGAGGAGACACAGACTACAGCAGTAGTTTCCCTGGAGAGTGGTATTGGGGCGGGTGGTACCTTCACTTCTAGATTTATAAACTTTCAGGTTATTTGCACTGAACAAATTTGGTAATGTCTTTGTTTTTGGTACTGGAACTTGAACCCCCAGGCATTGTACCTCGGAGCTACACCTCCAGTCCTATTTTATTTATTTATTTTTATTTATTTATTTATTCTTGCGGTACCGGGGATTGAACGCAGGGGCGTTCTACCTCCGCGCTACGACCCCGGCCCTATTTTTTTTTATACTTTATTTTGAAACCGGGTCTCACGAAGTTGCGGAGAGCCTCGCTAAGGAGAGAGACAGGGAGAGAGAGAGAGAGAGAGAGAGCTGAGGCTGGCCGAGAACCCGGATCCTCCGGTCTCCGCCTCCCAAAGTACTGGGATTACAAGCGTGCGCCACCACGCCTGGCTCCTATTTTATTTTTATTTTGAAACAGGGTCTGGCTAAGTTGCTGAGGTTGGCCTTGTACCTGTGATCCTCTGGTCTCAGCCTCCCTCCCAAGTACTGGGATTACAGGTGTGCACCACCACATCTGGCCTAATTTGGTAAATTAATAGCACTTTTTTTTTTTAATTAAAACAGGTCAGTTGGTGTGGACAAGGTCCAGCCTGCTGGCTGCGAAGGCGCCGCCCTCAGGCGGAGGAAGGGGATGGTCTAGCAGAGGAGACACAGGGTTTCCTGAGCTCCTGGTGTCCACCACCGTCGCTTCCTGAGCCTCAGCCCCATCCCCTCCCCGGGCCTCGCGGGCGGCCTGACTCCGCCCTGCCGACAGCGGAAAGGAAAACCACCGAGGCGGAGGCAGCGCAGCCAGGCGAGAAGCCTGGGAGCTTGCCTGCACGCTGGAGAGCCCCAGGCGCTCTCCAGGAGAGAGAGGTGAGGCAACCAAGCAGATTAGACAGAGGCTGCACCAGGGTGGAAGCATCCTGTCCCAGGCCCTTCTCCCTAACCCAGGCCCCGGGACACAGGGGCTTCACCCCAGCTCCTGCACCAAATGCGGCCCTGGAGCTCCCCCATCAGGCCTGGCCAGGAGGCTCCGCTTCCTGCGCCTCCTCCTATGACCCCACAACAGTGACATGCACCTCAATAATAATAATGAGGAGGAGGAAAGCAGAGCCTGCTGGTTGGATGCCCTTCGTTGAGCCCCTAAAATAGCCTATGACATGGGGGGGACTGTTACCCCACTTTCTAGATGGAGAAACTGAGGCTCGGGAACATGCAGCTGGCAAGGCTGGCGTTCCACCAGGCCTGTCTAATACCCACAGAGCTGTTCAGAACCGAGGCCCCAAACCTGAAGAACTGCACAGGCCCAAACCAGTATGCTCATGGCCCGTGCCTTGGGCCAGTCCCGGCACTCCTCCCGGACCTGCCCGGCCCAGGTCCTCCCTCCAGTCCCCTACCCCATGCTCCGGGGAGTGGCCTCTGTTTCAGCCCTCCCTGCCCAGGAGTGAGGGGGCCTGTGTATGATCTCCCCCATACTTCCCCCTTAGCAAACTTCATCTTCTTTGTGCATGGCAGGCACACACTACCACTGGGCAACACCCCCACTTCCTTTTCTTTCTTTCTTTCTTTCTTTTTTTTTTTTTTTTTTTTT
>PVJS01042368.1:0-17544 GCA_004027185.1 Glis glis | reverse complement strand
AAAAGCTGACCTACATCTGGAGTATTAGAGACAGGTTGGACCAGACCCCAGGAGCCATTTACATTATTTGAAAGGCCATTCAGAGGAACAGACATGAAGATAGGCAGCCTGTCTCGATTCAAATCCTGGCCCCATCAATGAAGAGCTGTGTGACCTTAGGAAAAACTGCTTAACCTCTCTGAGCCTCAGTTACCAAATTTATTAATCTGAAGCCAGTATATGTATTGACCTCAGAGAAAAATGGAGAACAACCAGCGAGATAATGAACCTAACTATTTCCATGGTGTCTAGCGCATACTGGGCCCTCAGTAAATATTATGTATTTGGAGTTAAAGATGAGCAGTAAAAATTTGAAATATTTTAAAAGCATAAATATTGCATTGTTTTTCAACCTTTGAAAATTACTGAAACATTAGCAAATATATTAGTAAATATCATTTGACCAAATATTTCACTTAGTGGTACATGCTGTTATCTGATCATCCTTGGTTTACAAAAGAGAAGGGAGGTAAAGTGTACTGAGTAACTTCCGTCTACAAAGCATTGTCTGTTTTATGCACTATGTCATCGCTTTCCCAAAGAGAGTCACCTATGATGTATAGTAACACACAGTACTTAACGGATCAAGAGATTCGATATGGGCTTTTAGTAATAAATCCACGGTCCAAGAAGGGGGAATTTTCTTACAACCTTTTCTCCCCAAAGAGCTATTAATAAAAAATAACTGAGAGGATATATTTCTACTAAACCAAGATTCCTGGGACGTAAACCCTCACTCGAGTCATGCTGAGCCCTTCATCCCCACTGAAAAAGTCTGAATGATTGATGAATCCTGCCTCGAGACTGCCACGCGCTCCGCCTCGTGCCATTATGTACATTTTGTCCGTGGTAAACTTTAATGTGGGTATGTTTCAAGCTCTACCTGGAAACGCATGCGTTTAAAGGAGGCCTTTCAATTTAATAGCCCTGCAATTTGAGTCCCCATTCTGCATCTACCGTGAGGTCACCTAGTGGGGATGGCGAGGTTACCTCTCATCTTATCTGATGCACCCACCCGCTCCCAGGCAGGTGGAATCCTGGGAACTTGGGCTCCAGAGGAGAAAGTCTAGAAAAAGCAGATGTCAACACAAGTGTCCCCTGATTGATGCTTAATTTGGGAGCCCTACGTAAAGAAGAGGAAATTCAAAGGAAATGTCGAACTCACCTGAACCAAAGTCATAGCTGGTAATCATTTCACAGCTTGCCGAGAATATAATGAACAAGTAAGGTTTCAAACATCAGACTGGCTCGCAATTCCAATAGCATTGGGATCTTCTTCTATAGCTGGAGAAAGACTCAAGTTAATGCCAAAGGACTGATACAGATAAAAGAATTAAAAGTTTAAAAAATCCTGCAGTTGGGCCTGATGTGGGGGCACATGCCTAAAATCCCAGGCATGGGATTGGGAGGCTGAGACAGGAGGATTGCAGGTTCAAGGCCAGCCTCAGCAACTTGCCAAGGCCCTCAGCAACTTAGCAAGGCCCTCAGCAACTTAGCAAAACCCTGTTTCAAAATAAAACATAAAAAGGGCAGGGGGTGTAGCTCAGAGGTAGAAAGCCACTGGGTTCAATCTCTAGTACCACAATAAAAAAAATCCTGCAGTTGGAGCTCCCAGATCTCAATTAACTCCCATCAACAGCTTCCTGGTATTTTAAACAATTTATCTTTAATAAAACAAACAAAAGAATTATTTTCTTTAGGTTTTGAGAAAGACATGCGCGCGCGCGCGCGCACACACACACACACACACACACACATTTAAACCTTATCAATATAGTTAAAAACATGCTCTTGACAGTTACTGACAAGTCCATCTGATACCCTCATAGAAACCAGGAATGATAATTTCATTTATTTCCTTATTTGTATCCCCTTAATATCTTTCCATCCTTGCTCCCTCTCCTAGGTCACCTGGCCATGTGTTTAAGAGGTAACTGAAGCCGGGCATGGTGGTGCATGTGTGTAATCCCAGCACTTGGGAGGCTGAGACAGGAGGATAGCAGGTTCAAGGCCAGCCTCAGCAACCTAGCAAGGCTCTGAGCAACTTAACAAGACCCTGTTTCAAAATAAAAAATAAAATGGATCTGGGGGTCTGGGGATGTAGCTCAGAGACAGAATGCCCCTGGGTTCAGCCTGTAACTGCAGTTGGACTGCCCCTACCGTCAAAATTGCCAGTCTTGTTTAGGGCACTGTGACAGGCCTAGGTGCTGTTAATTGAATCCGCATTGAATAATTCACTTCCTGCCTGGAGCAGAGAGGAGGGGGACACATTTATGTTTCCTCTAGTGGTTCCAGTGAGCTGTAGTTCCATCCACAAAAGCAGATACTAATAATCAAGTCTCCAGAAGCCAAAGGTGACTGCCAGAGGTGGCCTTACTTTTTCCCGGATTTGAATACACAATTTCCCCCTAGGCCAAAAGAAATTGCTCCCTAGCCAGACAGGACGCCCTGGCGAATCCATGGGAAATTCTTTTTGCTCTTTGAGAATCTATACATTGCCAAAGGAAATGCTTTCTTCCCAAGGCCTAGACCTAGAATGATTAGGAAAAGGGTGTGTGTTATCGCTTGCCACTTTATAAATTAAACAAAAAAGTAAACACTTTATTAGATGTAAATTTAAAATAAAACTTTAAAAACTCTGGAAACTAACTCAAGAACCTGCTCATGATTAAAATTATCCTTCTGATGTGCGTAAACTGCTCTCTCTATACCTATTAACAAAGACCAACTCATGTTTTCTTCTTTCTATGGAAAACCATCTTTAAATGCACTACGACACCTACTGTCGTGACGCCTACTGTCGTGGGAGTGGCGGGAGCCTTTGGGGAGGAGGGCAGCAGACGTGAAAGTCAGAAATGTCATTTGGAGAACTTGCCATTCGTTCTGCCCAGCTCAGTAATCTCTGCAGTTAAAGGGGCAAGGCATGCTTTGCCCCCATGATAAAATGTGTAATGAATTCGTACATTTATAAATAAATGATCTGACTCTAATTGGCATTTCTAAGCCCTGTCTGGGTAGCAGCTTTCTTGTTAACAAGCTGCAACATTTGACACCGGTGAAACAAGAGCCTCAGAAAAATTTCCATGTCTGTTTCTAAACTTTCTTTTTTTTTTTTTGCAGTACCGGGGATTGAACCCAGGGGCATTCTACTTCTGAGCTACACCCCCAGGCCTATTTTTTATTCTTTATTTTGAAACAGGGTCTCACTAAGTTGCCGAGGCCTCACTAAGTAGCTGAGGCTGGCCGCGAACCAGGATCCTCTGGTCTCAGCCTCCCAAGGACTGGGATTACAAGCATGCGCCACCACGCCCGGCTTCTAAACTATTTAGTAATAGAGCCTGAGAACTTTCTTCGAAGACCTGCATCTCTGGACTGACATACAGAAAAGTTAACAAAAAAGTTTTTAAGCCAGGGTAATGCTAGAAATGAGAACCAAAACAATCTCAAGAAAAAAAAGTAGAATTTTAAAGGATATGTATCTTTGGAGAAATGACTGGTTTCGAAGATTAGGGGAGGAAATATTCAAAGGGAGCATAGAGCACTCTGTAGTAACAGAAAGCAAGGATGTGCTAAAAACAAAACAAACACCCGCCTTGATGGGGGCATATCGACGGGACCCAGCAGCCACTACCTGAGAGAGCTCCCAATGTCCAAAGCAAGAATAATTTGGACAACACAATAAAAGAGTATTGGACTACAACCCAAAATAGAAAAAATATCCATATGTATATGCTGATAAACATAGTTAAATAAACAAATAAATAAATGGGGGAGAAGAGAAAAAGCTTCCATTCAGGAGAATTCCACATGGAGAGTAGTACCAATCTAATATCTCTAATATTTTTAGTGCCTAAAATACATCTCTGAAAGTCAATCCAATTGCCACCCAATCAATAAAAAATAATGGCTCTAGTAAATAATGACCCATCATGGAAAGCCACCCCCAGCTCAGTCCTGGGCATTGAAGCAACTGAAAGGCGAGGGCACTTTGCCAACAACATCATTGCTCTTTCTGGATGGCCAGTGGATGGACCTCTGTGTTACCCTACAAATGTCTACTATTAAGAAACATTAAAAAAACGTTTATGACACCTTTGTATTCCAAGAATGATACTGGGCCCTGAACATACAGTTGAGCACAAGGTAGGCACTCTCTGTGAGTCTCTCGTTCTGGGGAGGAGTTGATGATAGGAAGCAAGTAAATCAATTAATTTTCAGTCATACCCGTCGCTCACCACCATCCCTCCATCCTCCACCAGTGTGCAAGCTTTCTTGATTTCGGGTTCCTTTTCATTTGTGTGCCCTGTCATTCTGTTTCTTGGATTTAAAGTATGAGGTTTTGTGTTCCCTTTTTTTTTTTGCAGTACCGGGGATTGAACCCAGGGGCGTTCTACCTCCGCGCTACACCCCCGGCCCTATTTTTTATACTTTATTTTGAAACCGGGTCTCACGAAGTTGCGGAGGGCCTCACTAAGTAGAGAGAGAGCTGAGGCTGGCCGCAAACCCGGATCCTCCGGTCTCCGCCTCCCAAAGTACTGGGATTACAAGCCTGCGCCACCACGCCCGGCCTTGTGTTCCCTTTGTAAGCAACTTGAGGAGCCAAATTTTTTTCTCATTGCAAACCGAAGTAAGAAAGGGCTATTGAACTCATAATTCAACTTCATTATTTTTGCAGATGAAGAAACTAAAGCTCGGTGAAGTTTAATGACCAATATAGCCAGAAAATAAGACCTTCAAACCAACTGTCTCCTTTTCTTCCTGCCATCCCTATACCACCACTGTAATGTTAAATATGTGGAAATAGCATGTTCATTATATAAAGCCTACAGATTCTTGACCTCATTCTGATATTGCATGTACAGATAGTCCACTTCTAAAGACCTCCTGGGAAGTGTACCAGCTTCTACTATACCTGAGCACTCAGGTATTGCTCAGTTCACAACCCCAGAGAAATCCGACAACTTTCTGCCTGTTTGCAGAGCAGTGAAGAGTTAGAGTAAACAAAGGATAAGAGTAAGAGAATTTTTAGGCCCAAAGTATCCTGAAAGGGTTTTTTCCCTTTAAAATATTGTGACATCGTCTCCATAGCAAAAATTATTTTCCCTGTGATCGCTAGTAATTCAATTACTTCGCCATGTTTTACAGCAGGAAGCAAATGTAGTACCTAACGAGAAGAAACACTGCGGTGCACTCAGAAAAATATTACCTTGCAATGCTTTAATCAATTACAGCACTGATGGCTGGTATAGTCGGCAGGGCCCTGGCACCTCCGACCTCCCGGCCTCTGTTAATACCTGGTGCTATTTTATCTCAGAATCCAATTTGGGTTTGTCAGTAATTAAAATGCATGAAGCTCAGTCCACTATTAACCTCAGGTCTCCCCTTCTGGATCTTGAATTACTCTTGTGGAAAGCTCTTCACCTCAACAAAATGTCAATGACGATTTTGAATATGTAGCTGTGGACAGACTCAGCAACAGAAAGGTGTCATACTTCAAAATCCCATTATACAGATGCAGAGGCAGGAACAGGCATTCAGCTAATGACTGTTTCATGAGCAATGGCCATTCCCTTTTCCATGGGAAAAAAAAAAAGGACCTCATGAAGGAAATTAGCATTTAAAGCATATCTAAATCATATGTCTTATATGTATTAAAAGTGAGCTTTGTGAAGATTGTGATATTGTGCAATAAAATTGAAAATGCAAATTATAACAATCCCCCTTTATCTATAGTTTTACTTTTCATGGTTTCCCTTACCTATGGTCAAACACAGTCTAAAAATATTAAATGGAAAACTCCAGACATAAGCCATCAGTTTTAAACTGAGTAGCATGATGAAATCTTACACTGCCACACTCCATCCTGCCCAGGACATGAATCATCCCTTTGTCCAGCGTATCCAGTCTGTATATGCTACCTACCTGTTAGTCCTTTAACAGCAATCTTGGTTATCAGATTGAATGCTGTGATATCACAATATTTGTATTCAAGTAACCCTTATTTTACTTCACATCCACAAAGTGCAAGAGTAGTGATACTGGCAATTTTATTACAGAATGTTGTTATAATCGTTCTATTTTATCATTAGTGATCATTGTTAATCTCTTAATGTGCCTAACTTATAAATTAAACTTTATCCTAAGTATGTATATATAGGAGGAAAAACATGAGTATTTATGAGCTTTGATACTAATCATGCATTCAGGCACCTACTAGGGATCTTAGAATGTGTCCCCCATGGGACTACACACTCTCTCTCTCTCTCTCTCTCTCTTTCTCCCTCCCTCCCTCCCTCTCTCTCAATACCTATATCTATCTATGCATGTGTATATGGTAGTGTGTACAAATTTTATGTTACACATACACTAATAATACACCATGTTAAAAATAAAAGAAAAGAAGATAGAAGGAAATATATACCACAATAGTGGTATCTCAGTGCATTATATTTCTTTTCTGCTTATTTTCTAATCATCAAAATTTCCACCACAAGAAAAAACAAAACCTGAGAAAGCATTTTAAGTTTAAGAGCTATATAATAACTAAGTCTTGGGAGCTGACCCCGGCCTCCTGTGTTCATTCCCCCTCAGTGCACCAGAGGAATCCAGTCCCAGTGCCACCTGCTTCATTCCGGTTAAGAGAGGAACCAGCTATGAGAAGAACCGGTTATAAATCTGGCAGCGCCCCAGATGAGCTACTTTATTCTTTGCATCCACCTGGGGCCTTGCACTGAAAATAAGGCTGTTCCCTGGCTTCCTGTTTGCTACCAGCTCTCTGAGTGGCTTCGCTGAGCACTCCTCTCCTGTGGCACTTACTGCATGAGTGATACCCATGACGGAGCCTATAAATTTATATGACAAATCAAGGAAATGTTTCCTCACAAAGCTTTAAGAGGCCATATTAATTAAATATGTCTTTTCACATGGGATCATATAATATCTATTGCTGAAGTAATTAAGAATGAAGACATAAACTCATTAGATGTGTACTGTAAAGATGAAAACGCTCTGAAATTATAGACTGTCCCTATTTTACCACCTCCAGTCATTTAGAGAAAATGCAATCAGCTCAGATGTCATGTGGCAGAGGTTTGAATTAGAATAAAAATTAGTCTATGTCCCTTTATTCTATGTGGAAACTCATTAACCAAACAGTGCAGGATGTCCTCCCATTTATGGAAGCCATTTCATTTTTTTTTTTTAATTAAGCGACTATGTCTGTCTTTTCTGCCTCTCAGTCTTCACAAATCTTTCCAGTCCACATCATCTCCATCAACACTTTTGGCTTCAAGGACTAGGGAAGCTTGCTCTCAAGACACTCATACTTTAGGCAGATCTACAATGGAGAGCTCAATGCCTACTCATCAAAATCACCTAAGGGTCACTCATTTTCAAAGACTTTCAGAAACCAGAGCAGGGCCCCTGCTGGCATTCCAACTCAGAAGCCTTCCCTTCCTTCTGTGTGTTTCCTTCTCACAGTCCCTGTGGGTCATAGCACTGTGTTTACGTTGGACTCTAACACTCCATAGAGTCAGAGTTTCCCCATCACTGTCCTAGAGGCCCAAATATCTTTGTGTAATGAAGGTGAAGCATCTTTTTTGTGTGTGTGGTACCTGGGATTGAACCCAGGGGCGTTCTACCTCCGCACTACACCCCCGGTCCTATTTTTTTATACTTTATTTTGAAACCGGGTCTCACAAAGTTGCAGAGGGCCTCACTAAGTAGAGAGAGAGAGAGAGAGAGAGAGAGAGAGAGAGCTAGAAAGCTGAGGCTGGCCGCGAACCCGGATCCTCCGGTCTCTGCCTCCCAAAGTACTGGGATTACAAGCGTGCGCCACCACACCCAGCTGGACAGTGAAGCATCTTAAGGCTCTCCTCTCCTGTGTTCTTAATTCCCCTTTGCACAAAATGAAATGGCATTGTTCTTCATTTAGAATACTAATAACAACTATGGATTGCTAAAAGAGTCTATACAATGTCCAAAACAATGGATTTAAAATAAAAGCAACCATTCCTGGTCTTTTGAGGAACATCCACTCTGACTTTCATAGTGGTTGAACACATTTACTATCTAGCAATGGAACCCGCATATGACCTAGTTATACCACCCCTTGGTATCTTTCCAAAAGAATAAAAGTCACGATACTATAGTGATACGTGCATACCCATGTTTATAGCAGCAGAGTTCATAAGAGCCAAATTATGGAACCAATCTAGGCGTCCATCAACAGATGAATGGATAAAGAAAATGTGGTATATACAGAAAATGGAGTTTTACTCAGCCATCAAGAAGAACAAAATTAAGGAAATAGAAGAACAAGAATGGAACTAAAGAACATTATGCTAAGCGAAATAAGCCAGGCTCAGAAAGCCAAGAGTCATATATTTTCTCTAATATGTGGAAGTTAGAGAGAAAATTGGAAAGAAAAGGAAATTCCTGATAATAAGAAGTGAGAGAAGAATGAAAAGAAAAATAAGAGAAATAAAAAGGAAAATAAGAAAGAAAAATCAAATAAAAATCTTTAAATAAGATAAAAGCAATAAATAAATGAATATACATATAAATAGAAAAGGCAATGATAAAATATAGAATAGGAAGTGAAAAAATGAATCAGAAATTCCCCCTAGCGGAAGTGCTCAGAAATTCAGTGAGAGTGGTTTATCGGGGGCTATGCAGGTCCAGTCTTCTCCCTGGATCTCCTGTCTGCCAGGTATGGGGTGGGGGTCGAGCTGCAACTGTAAGTTGTTGAATTCCTCTCATCTCTGGCTAGTTTGCTAGTTGGGGTGGAATACTGGCTGTGCCAAGGGTATATTCTTTCTGAAGGTTTTTAATCTATATGCCAAGAGGTGTGTCATATGCCAGGGCATGGCTGATGAGACCTTCTCCCTGAATTTGGGAAGAATGTGGCCGATTCCAGGCCTACATTCAATCTAAAGGTATTTATTCTGTGCTGGGCAGGGAGGTGACAAGTGACAAAGCCTCTAGGGGTGGAGGATGGCAATGGAACTACCCAGTTCAAGTTTTGTGTTGGAGGGCGGGTTGTGGGAACCCAGCAGTCTGCTACCCTCGATCCCAGCACCTTAGACCTGGTCCTTGCTTGAAACCACATGACTGGTGTGGCTCCCAGTCACAGAGGACAGGTTTGCTGAAACGACTGATTCCAGGGGCAGTGCCCTCCCCTTATTCCCCACCACAGACTCACCCCCTGTGGCATGAATTCTCAGTGAATCTGTCAGAGACACTCCGCATGTCACAGGTGACTGTGTGACCATGACCTGCCCATCAACACAGCAGGGTATCCACAGGAACCCTGCAGTCAAATGCTCATACCAGATTTTCTGACTCCAGAGAAATATGGTCTCAGACAACAGGACCCTTCTCAAGATGGCTCCTGGTTTTAGTACTCTGGGGATTTGCCAAGAGATGTGGTGGGATTTCTTCTCTGGAGCTAGCTCTTTTGCAGACTCCAGATCACTTGTTTATTTAAGCTATTTGTCTGCAGGGTGTAGTCTTCTGCACGTAGTCTCTTCCACTTTTGCCTCCCCAAAGGGGAGAGTCTCCTTCCTCCAACCAAGGTGCCAAGAACCATGGGGTATCCCACTTCCCTTGCTTTGTTATGCTCCCTAGTCTCCTGGATTTCACCAGGTTTTGTTTTCTTTGCAGTGGTCACCCAAGGCCACTACATGGTCAAGCAGTTACACACCCGTTGCTCTATTTCTCTCCTCTAAAGGAGCAGACTAGTGCTGGACACCTCTATTCCACCATCTTCCATGATCCCCAGTCTAAGAAAACACATTTCTATGTTTAAGCTAGACAGTCAGTGGTATTTTTGTTGTGGCAGCATGAGCCAGCTAATACAACTTCATTATTTTGTGAACTAATTGCTCTGGCTGAAACCTCCAGCACAAAGCCGGACTGATGCAGTAAGAGTGGAAACCATCGTTTTTGATCTTTCAGAGGAAGTTTTTAGACTTTTATCTCTAAATATGCTGTTAGCTATGATTTTTTCATAGATTCTCATTATCAGATTGCGGATGTTCCCTTCTAATCCTACTTTGTTGAGTGCTTTTTATTATAAGAGGATGTTGGGTTTTGTTAAATATTTTTTTTACATCTATTGAGATCATGATGTGTTTTGTCTTCTATTGATGTGGCATATTACATTCATTCATTTTCAGATGTTAAACCAATGTTGCACTCTGGAATAAATCTTCTTATGGTTTGAAAATGAAATGTTCCCCAGACCTCTTGCCAGAGCAAGGCCTCCAAAGAGGCCTCCATGCTTCTAGTGGGTCCCTCAGGGTGTGGCCAGGTACCGTGTGTGTGTGTGTGTGTGTGTGTGTGTGTGTGTGTACCAGTTTCTCTCTGTTCCCCCACCATCATGCCCTAAGGACCTCTATTCCCAGCTCCTGCTTGGCAGCCAGCATAAAATAGACTATAACTGGACTGAAGTCTCCAGCTCTGTAAGCGAATAAATCTTCCTCTAAGTTTTGTGTAGATCAGGTGTTGGATCACAGCAGTAAGAATGCTTACTAAAACAAATCCTACCTGGTCATGGTGGCTAATCCTTTTTATATGTTACTGGATATAGTTTGCCAGTATTTTGCTTATAATTTTTGTAACTATACTTACAAGAGATATTGGTCTGTAGTTTTCCTATGATTTTTTTGTCTGATTTTTGTATTATGAGAATACTGGTCTTATAAAATGAGTTGAAAGGTGCTCTCTTCAAATTTTTTAGAAGAGTTTGTGAGTAACTAGTTTCTAATTCTTCTTTAAATGTTTGGTATAATTCACCAGTGAAGCTATCTACATCTGTGGTTTTCTCTATTGGTAGCTTTATTTATTTATTTATTCATTTATTTATTTATTTATATTTAATGATAGTGGGTCTAGAACCTAGGGGCATTCTACCTCTGAGCTACACCGCCAACCCTATTTTATTTTTTATTCTGAACCGGGATCTCAATAAGTTGCAGAGGGCCTCACTAAGTTCCTGAGGCTGGCCATGAACCTGTGATCCTCCTGTCTCAGCCTCCCAAGTATTGGGATTATAAGCATGTGCCACCACACCAGACTTATTGATAGCTTTTAAATTTCTAATTCAGTCATTTTATTTGTTATATAACTACTTAGATTTAAATTTCTTCTTGAGCCAATTTTGGCATTTTATGGCTTCCTGGAAAATTTCTATGTCATCCAATTTATGTAACTTATTGACATGCAATTGTTTGGTATTCCCTTATAATCTTTTTTGTTTCTGTGAAGCTTTTAATGTTCCTTTCTCATTCCTAAATTAAGTAATTTGAGCCCTCTCTTTTTTCTTTATTAATATAGTTAATGATGTTTTGGTTTGGTTTGGTTGTTTGTTTTTTAGTGAACCATATTTGGTTCCATTGATTTTCTCTCTTTTTTTTCTAGTCTCTATTTCTGAGAAAAGAGCTAATATTTCATTAATTTCTGTTTGCTTTAGGTTTAGTGTGCTCTTCTTTCTCCAGTGTCTCATCAAACCAGGGATTGAGCCCAGTTCAATACTGGGTACTGGGGATCGAACCCATGGGCATTCTACTTCCAAGCTGCAACCCTAACCCTTTCTGTTTTGAAGCAGGGTCTTGCTAAGTTGCTGAGGGTCTCACTAAGTTTCTGAGGCTGGCCTTGAACCTGAAATCCTCCTGTCTCAGCCTCTGAGTTCTGAGATTACAGGTGTATGCCACCACCTCTGGTGTCTCAGTCAACATTCTCACTGCTGTGACCACAACTGACCACACAACTTAGAGGAAGGGAGATTTATTTCCTCAGGTTGTGGAGATTTTGGGGTTCAGTCCATGTGAGGCTTGGGTCTGCAGAGGTCAGGGCATGGTGGTGGAAAGCAGAGAGGGAGAGACCAAGGCTCTTAGAAAAAGCAAGCAAGCAAAGGGATTCAAAGACAAAAGCACAGTCCCTAAGGCTACACCTGCAGGGACCTACTTTCTCCAGCCACATCCCACCTGCCTAGGTTACCACCCAGTAAATCCATTACAATGGATTTATCCACTGATGAGATTACAACACTCATGACTTAAGCACATCAACTCTGAGCATTAATACAGGAGCTCTTCATAACCATAACACCTGGCTTTTTTCCTTCTTTTTAATATATACATTTTACAACTGTAAATTTCCTAAGTAGTTTTATTTTTACTCTTTAAGTTTTGTTATGGCATGTGTTCAATTTCATTCATCTCAAAGCATTTTCTAATTTCCTTTGTGAGCCCTTATTTAACTCTTTATTTCTCCAGGAACATGTTACTTAATTTCTGCATATTTGTGAATTTCCCAAATGTCTTTCTCTCATTGATTTTTTTTTTTTTGCGGTACTGAGGATGGAACCCAGGGGCATTCTGCCTCTGAGCTACACCCCCAGTCCTATTTTTTTATTATTTATTTTGAAACAGGGTCTCACTAAGTTGCGGAGGGCCTCACTAAGTAGCTGAGGCTGGCCGCGAACCTGCGATCCTCCTGTCTCAGCCTCCCAAGTATTGGGATTACAAGTGCACGCCACCACGCGATTCTTAATTTCCTTCCATTGTGGTTGGAGAACATTCATTGTATGATTAAATCTTTTGAAATTTATTGAGGCTTGTTTTATGGTCGAGTATATGGTCTAAGCTGAAAAGTATTCTTTGTATACTTTAGAAGAATGTATATTCTGTTGTTATTGTTGGGTTAGGCAATTTCATCATTGTAAGAACATCATAGAATTTACACAAATCTAGACTGTGTAGTTTACTACACACTTAGGCTATATGATATAGCCTATTTGTACCTAGACTACAAATTGGTACAGGATGTTACTGTGCCAAATATGGTAGGCAATTGTAACACAATGCCTATCTATGTTTAGATATTTGCATATCTAAACACAGAAGAAGTAGAGTAAAGCTCTTGTGTAAAGGATAAAAGTGGCACACCTCTATAAGTTACTTACCATGAATGGCGTTCACATGACTGGAAGCGGCTCTGGGCTGAATCCATGAGTGAGTGGTGAGTGACTGCGAGACCCTGAGACATGACTGTACACTGCTGTAGACTTTATAAACATGCACATTTAGGCTACACTAAATTAATAATTTTTCTTCAATAATAAATCAAACTTAGCTTACTAGAATTTGGTTAATTTATACTTTAATTTTTAACTGTTTTTACTCTTTTGTAGTAACACTTAGCTTAATACAACTACACATTGTATAGTTGTACAAAAATGGTTTATTCTTTATATACATATTCTACAAGCATTTTTCTATTTTTAAATTTAAATTTTCTATGATATAATGCCTTCTTCTGGAATTTTTCTGAAGGACCTGCTTGGGGCTGTTTTATAGTTAACTGTTTTTTTAACTAAGTAGACAGTATAATCTAAAATAACCATAAAATACAGTATAATAAATATGTAAACCAGTAACATAATTATTTAATATCATTATCTAGTATTAGGTACTGTACATTATTGTCTTACTATACTTTTCTACAACAGAAGTTTTGTTTATAACAGCATCACCACAAACACATAACTAACATGTCATGCTATGGCTTTACATACATTATACATGATACATTATATTATACATGGAACATTATACATGATAATATTTACCTCTATGGATGGAAGAAAGGGAAAAGGGAAATGAAATAGTAGAAGTGGACATAGGAGATTTCAACTTGATCTGATAGATGTTTGTTAGAGTATAAAAAACCCTTTCCTCTATATTTATGCTAATATGATAGATAACAAATAGAAAGATTGATAGATGAATGGATAAGTAGATAGGCATATATAGATAGATGAATTGATAGATAGATAGATGATAGATAGATAGATAGATAGATGATAGATCGACCAACAGACAGATAACAACTCAAAATGAGAGTAAGTAATCCAACATGCTCCTATAATTGCAAAATCTGGCTAGAGGATTCAAATATTGAGCACACATGGTGAAGAATCCAGGAAGGTTTATTCTGCCATTTACATTTTACAAACTTTTAAGACAAATTAGCGTTTAAATCTGAGAGTTCTATCTGCTTAGCCATATGACTTTGAGAAGAGTTGTCTTTTTGAACATTAATTTCCACATATGTAAAATGGGGATAAGGAAACCTACTTCCAATCTTTTTGAGATAATGAAGTGATTTAATACATGTAGAGTGCCCCCTTCAACTTCCTGGTTTATAATATGCTCAGCAAATCCAAACCTGGCCTCTGCTCTTCCCCAGAACAAACATCTGTTTAAAAAAAAAATAACGAATGAGTCTTAACCTAGTGGACAGAGTGAGAACCCCAGATGAGACTTCCACCACAGTAGAAGCTGTGAGGCCAAAAGTCACCGCCAGCATTTCAAATATTTCTGTGAACCACTGTCTCCTCGAACCATTTGCCTGCTCTGTAGGAGTCAGGTTTGGAGCCACACAGTTTTGAGTTAATTCCCAGCTCTTCTGCTTATCCGCTACATGAACGTGATGAACTCATTTCACCTCTCTGTCCCTCTGATAATAAAATGGGTTGCTAATATCTACCTTTACACGTCATTGTGAGAAGCAGAGATCACATATGCAAAGTACTTGGCGCATAGGGGGTATACAATACATAAGAACCACTATTATTATCATCATGGTTGTTTTTCTTATTACTTTAATCAGTGGTTAAGAGCATCTTCCTTATACACATCAGAAAATCAATACTGATGTATATTCTGTTCAGCACTCTATCATCCCCATTAAAAGACCATTTATAAAATGTGCCCATAACATTGGTTACAATCACATAGCTACAGACTGTGTTTTCAAATAGACATGCAACATTAATCTCTCGTTAATGGATGTTTCCTCCTCCCATTTTAGGTTCTATTCTAGATTAGGGAAGAATTTAATGTCCAGTGGCCAGGGATCCTAATAAACACATAGCTTTTACTAGGACCAGCTGTCTAAACTCAACTCCAAAAAAGGGAACATTATCCACGTCAGAGTTATCGACCTAAGAGAGATTTATTTCAGACTTCTTCACAAAACAGCAACAAGCCTTGCTCAAAACCTGTCTCAACTTTGCTCCAATTGCTCTCTGAATTATTGACAGACCTAATTAACCCAGCAATTGCTTAGTGATAATTGCCATCTTTTCTTGGGCAACAGATCTGCTCCTTAAACCCAGATTTGCTAAGAAACCTAAAGAGGCGACAGTAGTTACATTCAAGCTCCAAACCCCTATCTATAGCAGACATCCTGTCAATTAAACCCTTCGACCCCTCAGATAGGACACCTGTCAGCTTTTAATAAGAATGAACCTTTGCATTTCAGTTTTCCTTTTTGAAGCTTAAGGTTAGAAATGTACCAGAAGCTGATGAATAAGTCACTCAGGAACCATTGCTTTTGGGTCACAGAAAGCTTTAAAACACCCCCAGAAATGCACAGATAAATCTTTTGATGAAGTACTTCCAATTCTTTGGAGACATTTTTAGCAAACACAAATGTTTATCCCAAAGTGCTTTCGGTGCTGTCAGCACAAGCTTGGCATGTTTATAATGCAGTTTGCATCGAGCTCAAGTCCAAAATCTGGGCAGATTTCAGAGAAGGCACCCAGAAACCGTATTGTCTGCATTATTCACAATGCTGGAAGCGAGATCAATAGCTGCAGTTCACCCACGAAGCTCCAAAGCCCAGCGAGGAGCCATTTTTGACACAGTGAATTTAGCTAGCATGATGTGCTCCTGTGCAGAACGCAAAGGGCAGCATTCTCCAGCTAACAAAGACGATAATGAAGTAGCAGCCTGTGGGCCAGAGAATACCACCTGGGAACCATTCTCACTGGGAAGGATCTGTGTGGAAATACAGTATTCAAAAGGAGAAAAATCACAATGGCGTTATTGCATGTACCAGGGTCGCAGTGGAGGAAAAGTGTTCATGACAGAGCATCAAGGCTCAGGATGGGGTCACCCACCCCCTCCCATTCTCCATTCTCCTCTGGAGACCACCAGGTCTCACACAGTCTAAAGTCCTGGAGGCTTCAGTTCTGCCATAAGGATGGTTTGGCCTGACCGCAGGATTCCTCTTGGAGGAGAAGGACTAGATAAGGAATATGATGGATTACCAGACACAACCGGATGGGTTGTCCAAGGTAACCACTGAATGTGCATACAGGGGGTCTGGAAAGCTCAATAAAGGCTGATCCCTGAGAAAAACATCAATGAAGCCAAATGCCTTGTCAAATACCTCCGAGAGGTGATAGTATCACTTTAACCATATTTGGAAGTGATTCTTTAACAAGGAAATGTAAAAGCAAAGGTGTTAAGTGAAATTATCTATGGTTATGGCTAAGCCATCAGAAGATTAACTAAGCAACTAACTTAAGCATAGACATAATACAATTTTTAACAGCCGTAAAAAGAAACTAATTTCTTGACAACTACATGCTGAACAATATACTGTTTTCCTTACTTGGTCCTCCATTTAGCCGTGAAAGGTAGATAATACTTATACTCGTTTTACTAATAAAAAACTCAAGTCCTTTGAGCAATGGCTATCAAAGTGGGGTCCCAGGGCCAGCAGCATTAGCACCACCTGGGAATTATTAGAAATACAAATTCTCAGGTCCGACTCCAGACCGACTGAATCACAAGTTCCTGCTGGGACTCGGCAATCTATGAGCAAGCCTCCCCAATGATTCTAATGTAGGCTAAAATTTGAGAACTTCTGTCCTGGGACAAAGGTTTTTGGAAGCCTTGGATGCACACTGAGATCACCTAGATAGCTTTTTAAACTACTAATGCTTAGATGTCCTGAGTTAATTGATCTGGGATGCAATCCGGGTATCCAATTTTTCACTCTATCCCATATCACTAGAATGTGCAGCCAAGCAGTAGCAGCACTGCACTGGGAGCTAACTTTCCCAAGGTTCCCCAAGAGTGATGCAAACAAGCAAGCCAAGATTCAAACTCAGATCTGAGTCAAATGTGTGCTCTCTCCGTACGCCCTTGTTGCTCAAAGTGTGGTCCAGCTGCATCACCTGAGAAATACAGGATCTCAGCCCGTATCTCAGACTCATGGTCTCAGACTCTACATGTTAACAAGATTCCCAGGTCATAGACACGTGCAATAAAATTTGAGAGGCAGGACATTATTCAACGGTAATTATACCATGCAGTCATCGGGGTTGATTTGTTTAGCTGTCTTTGCAGTATGGCAGGCATTATTTTAAGGTTCTGAACGAGATTCCTTTCCAACCCAACACCTTTCTACCACTTCTTTGTACTTATTATTCTTCTCATTCCACTTGTCAACAGAAATGGCTGCTAGATTGGGGGGGGGGCAGAAGGAGGCTTCTACAGCCTGGAAAGAGAAGTAAACTGAATTTTTGAACATTTTTTTAAATGTATAGTAGAGGCCGGGCGTGGTGGCGCATGCTTGTAATCCCAGTACTTTGGGAGGCGGAGACCGGAGGATCCAGGTTCGCGGCCAGCCTCAGCTCTCTCTCTC
>PVJS01042367.1:0-12223 GCA_004027185.1 Glis glis | reverse complement strand
AGCTTGTGCCACCACGCCCAGCTCCAGCTCTGTTTTAACCTTTGACCTCTGATTTAAACTACTATTGTAGGGATTTAAAATACTGAATTGTAGCCGGGTGTGGCGTCACACACCTGTAATCCCAGTACTTGGGAGGCTAATACAGGAGGATCACAGGTTCTAGGCCAGCCTCAGCAACTTAGCAAGACCCTGTTTCAAAATAAAAGATAAAATAGGGCTGGGGGGGATACTGAATTGTTCAGCTCTCATCTGGTATTGGCTCTTCTAATAGGGCGACCCTGGACATCTTTGACTACATCTACATAGATGCTTTTGGGAAAGGCAAGCAGCTGACGGTGAAAGAATGTGAATACTTGATTGGCCAGCACGTGACTGCGGCGCTCTACGGGGTGGTCAACGTGAAGAAGGTCTTACAGCGGATGGTGGGGAACCTGTTGAGCCTGGGGAAGCGGTAAGGCTTGGGGCACTTCTGCAGAGCGTGTGTCTTCCGAGTTTTGTCTTAACAGAATTGTACTTAATGAGTTCACGGGTGCAGTGTCTGCAGCTGTCCACACACCGTGGAAAATAACTGGTTCCCCGGACACAATGTTCTACACAGTTGAGGTGTGCTAAGTGGCTTTTCTTTGAGATCTTTGCAGCGGATTCAGACACTCTCTTCTTGTAAATACTGAAAGCATTCTTCGGTAACAAGAATGTCTTAGACCAGCAAAGATTATTTTTCAGAGGCAGGATGTTCTCATGTCCAAGTTCCTGATAATCTTTTAAGTTGTACCTATCACTTAGATAAGGAAACAGATAAAAGTATGAAACTATGTTGCTCTGAGTCCAAGGAAATTTGTTCTGGGAAAATAGAAAGTTGTAGGTTGTATGTTAACTTTAATAGTTTTTTGCCTGATAACAGAGTAATTCTTTTTATAAAAAAATAATTTCTTTAGCCGGGCGTCGTGGCTCACACTTGTAATCCCAGTACTTGGGAGGCTGAGACAGGATGATCCCGGTTTGCCGCCAGCCTCAGCTACTTAGTGAGGCCCTCCGCAACTTAGTGAGACCCTGTTTCAAAATAAAGAATAAACAATGGGGCTGGGGGCGTAGCTCGGAGGTAGAATGCCCCTGGGTTCAATCCCCAGTATTGCAAAAAAAAAAAAAAAAAGAATTTCTTTTTAGAGCAGCTTTAGGTTGATAGCAGAACTGAGCAGTGTAGAAAGTTCCCTTCTACCTCCTGTTCCCACACATGCACATCACCACCCTCAGAAGCAGGCATTTTTTACAAGTGGTGAAGTCCTTGCCACCCTAGGTCTGTGTACTAGGACTCACGCTTAATGTTACATTCCATGGGTATGGGCAAGTGTGTCCTGACGTGTATCCACCCTGAGTCTGTGTACTAGGGCTCACTCTTAATGTCATACTCCATGGATATGGGCAAGTGTGTCCTGATGTGTATCCACCATCGTAACCTCATGCAGAGCAGTTTCACCACCCCTCAAAGTCCTCTCCTCTGCCGCGTCAGGATTTATTTCTAATAATTACAGTGTTGTTGCCAGGCATGCCGGTGCATACTTGTAACCCCAGCTACTCAGGAGGCTGAGGCAGGAGGATCACAAGTTCAAGGCCAGCCTGGGCAGCTTAGTGTGACCCTGTTTCAAAATAAAATAAAAAGGGCTAAGGGTATAGCTCAGAGATAGAGCACCCTGGGTTGAATCCTCAGTACCATAGGAAAAATAAAAACATTTTGGGATTTGTGTCAATTACTTTTAAAACCTGTACTTGGAAAAGAGGGGTCTTGGCAAAAAAGCAAAGAGGATGAGACAAAGGTGATGTTTTTCCCCTCTAGGGAAGGCATCGATCAGTCGTATCAGCTCCTGAGAGACTCGTTGGACCTGTATCTGGCGATGTACCCGGACCAGGTGCAGCTTCTGCTCCTCCAAGCCAGGCTCTATTTTCACCTGGGAATCTGGCCAGAGAAGGTAATTATTTTACTTTGATGCTCTGCACTTTCCTTAGATGGTCCTAGGTTGAAAGGCGGCAGTTACAAGTTCATCCTTGTATCAACAAGGGGTGTAATCATAAACTTATTCAAAGCCCCCCAATCCTGACTCACCCACTCAGTGTTTCTCCATCTCCGCTCACTCTGAGGAACACTGGCTGTCCTGCTGGGAATCGCTCACTCTTTGCGACTAGCCCCTCAGCACCCGAAGCATGAAGCCTCTCCCTGCCGCTCACCCCTGGGGTCCCGGGCTTCGTCTTTCCAGTCACCCTCAGCACAGGAAAGCAAAACAGTGTTCAGCCTTCAGCTGTGCTGCTAGCACCCGCAAGCCATAAATAAATACCCTGCTTGACATAGGGAAACCAGATCCCAGTTATGTACTAGGTTGGCCACTGAGCTAGATGAGGACCAGTTATGTCTCTGAAAATTGTTGGATTTCCATGCCGTTGGCTTGGATGCTCTCAGTTTTATAATGGTCCCTTTGGCAAGGCCACAGTGTTGAGATTAGAACTGTCCTTGGTCAAGAGTAGATGCAGCACACAACTAGGTCCAGCTGCGTGTAACAGTGCAGGAGCCAGAAGCACTTTCCTGTCCCACCCTGCTCTTCCCTGGACATACATCAGTGATCCATTTTGTTTGTTTAGGGCAGCATGGTGAGGAAATTTAACTCTGTGCTCTCACTAACTCTGAGCTACTCAGGAGGCTAAGGCAGGAGGATCACAAGTTTGAGGCCAGCCTGGGCTACTTAGCATTACCTTGTCTCAAAATAAAATAAGGGCTGGGGGTGTAGCCATAAACTCACCTCCCTGAGTTATTAGGGGTAGAGCCTTTTTAGAGAAAATATATATTCTAAATGACTCTATGTTGCTTAGATTTACATTGTCTCATTAGTTCACAACCTTAAAGATCTAAAGCAGTTCTAGGAAAACACACATGGGGGAATTCCCACGCTCCTACCTCAAGGAGGCACATGCAGTCCACGTCCTCCCAGGACATCCATGGAAGTTGGTAGAAATGTTAGGGGAAAAGTTGTCTCTGCCAAATTACATCTCCTTCCTTCAGCTCTGTTGCCCAGGATTTGATCATCTGCTCGTATTTTTTTATTTTATTTATTTACTTGTGATTCCAGGATATATGTAACTAATTCCTGTCACTTCCACTTTAGATTTGTCAAGGGATTTCACGCGCAGGTTCTTTCCATGTAAACTGTAGTGAAATGACAGGTCAGCCTGAGAAGTGCTGCGGTTGACAGCCCCTTGTCGGGATCTGTAGGAGCTCCCGTGTCCTTACCTTCTGCTGACTTCAGTGCTCAGACGTTACCGCTGGGGAGTTACCTCAGTGTCCCTCAGGGTGATCTCACTCGCCTTCCCGCCAAGCAAGCATCACTGAAACCAGTCCCGAAACTGTTAGGCTGCTGGGGTGGAGCCCCTCGACACAGTCCTTATTTGGAGCTCAGTGCCCCGCGACTCCCTTTCCTCAATAAACAGATAACCCGGCTAGGGAAGTGCCCCCCCACGGTGGCAAAGGGAAACTGGGACCCTGCTGACGAGGAATCCAGGGATGAGGAAGGTGCCTCCAGAGGAAGGCTTTGCATGGGCCTCAGAGGATGAGGAGCAGCTTCAGAGAGCAGAAGAGTGGGTTACTGGGGTGGCAGAGACAGGAGTGCGCCACCTGCAGAGGTCAGCCTGGCAAGGGTCTACATGCGTGTGCACGTGTGTGTATAAAATTTGGGGGATATGAGATCAGTTTGGAAGGCTTCAGCCTCATTAGGTAAAAGGGAAATGTTCCCAAGCTGGGAAGGCCTGGAGGCTGCCTTGCTTTCTGCTGAGTTTAATCAGGAAGAGCTAGGAAGTCCTGGGCCCTGTTGGTCACTGTCATGGGAACCCAGGGCTTTTGTGGCTGCCGACACTCAGATGGTCAAATCGAAAGTCACTAAGGATCATTCGTTCTGTCTTCTTGCAACACTTTGGGGCAGGTACTGTCTTCACTGCTGCCATTTGAGAAGTTAGTAACCTGCCAAGGGCCCCGAGGGTTAGCCTGGCTCGTGCCCAAGCTCGTCCCCAGGTGTCACCCCGTGGGATCGTAGCTGCAAAGGTGAGAGCATTTCTGAAGAAGCCAGCAGACAGGCCCTTCACCGCTGCTGGACCCGCGTCTTGTTCTGACCCACAGCTGTCCTTTTCCCCTCTGCATTCAGTGAGAAGTGTGCCGCTTGGATCTTCCAAGGCAAACTCCCCCTCCGTTAGGACAGAAACCAGAGCGCTCCACGTCAGCCTCGCTGGTGGTCGCCTGCAGCCATGACCTTCTCTTCCTGCCTAGCGAAGGCTCTCACACACTGGCCATGACTGCACTGTGCATGGCCTCCCACCCACTCCCAAGAAGGTAGAGACCCGTTCCTGCCCCTCCACTGACTGCTCTCCCCAGGGAAGCCAGTGACCCCATTTTACTCAAACCCTCCTCCTCCTCGCCTACCCCAGTAGACACTCCTTATCGCTCTTCATCACCATGGGCCTCGCCCCCTCTGAACACCCTGTCCCTGCGCCTGTGGTCTCTGGTTCCCACGCTCTTGCTGGTTCCTTGCCCCGGTCTCCCCCACAGGCTCCACACAAGGGTAGTCCCTGGACTTCCTGTACTCTGCCCCCTTGCCCCAAGGTAACCTCCCCATTCTCCTTGCTTCACTTACCACCTGTCCGCTGAGCCTTCTAAACTGTAAGGCTCCACAGCAACACGGCCACACCTCTCCTACACACCTGTGCCTGGCTCTGGCTCTCCTGGTGACGCCGGCCTGTGGAAAGGGCCCTTTTCCAGCCTAGATCTGTGCACAGATCCCTGTGTGGTCTTCTTCCCTCTGTGAGACCCTTTGAGCCCATTTTATATGTGGTAGCCAGAGTCATCTCAATAATATGTTGCTTCTGACCCTCCCTGCTCACCCTCCTCTGAGCAGACCCCTGCTGCCTGGAGTTTGAGACTCAGGCCGGCAGCGTGGCCCACAGATTCTGGGTGGTCAGGCAGGCGGCGCTATCTGGCTCCCCAGCCACTTGGCTCTGGCTCATCCCCTGTGCACTGCACCGGCCTCGCCCTCTGTCCATGCTGCGGTCCTCTGCGGTGCCACGTCTCTGCTGATTCTGTTTGTGTCTCACTTCTGCTGAGCTGTCAGCTGAAGAGCTGCCTCCTGGGAACCCCGCCCCCAGTTCCCGCAAGGTCGGCTTCTCCCATTGGCCCGTGCATGCCCTTCACCGAGCCTGCTGTAAGTCTCTGGTGCTGCTGTTGAGTCATCCTTCCCCACTGGACCGAGGGCCAGGGAATATACCTCGTTCCTTACTGTAGATGTCTCCATGCTCTTGGCTCAATCCCTGGCACAGGTTATTACTCAAAAAATTTTTTTCTTTTTAAATGGTACTGGGGATTGAACCTGGGGCATTCTACCTCTGAGCTACACGTACCCCAACCCTATATTATTTTTATCTTGAAACAGGGTCTCTTTAGGTTGCTGAGAGTCTCACTACTTACTGAGGCTGTCCTCGAACCTGCAATCCTCCTGTCTCAGCCTCCCAAGTACTGGGATTACAGGCATGCGCCACCATGGCTAGGCATTTTTTTTTTTTTTTTTTTTTTTTTTTTTTTTTTTTTTTTTTTTTTTTTTTTTTTTTTTTTTTTTTTTTTTTTTTTTTTTTTTTTTTTTTTTTTTTTTTTTTTTTTTTTTTTTTTTTTTTTTTTTTTTTTTTTTTTTTTTTTGGTGGTACCGGGGATTGAACCCAGGGGCATCTACCTCTGAGCTCCACCCCCAGCCCTATTTTTTTATTCTTTATTTTGAAACAGGGTCTCACTAAGTTGCGTAGCTGAGGCTGGCCGCAAACCCAGATCCTCTGGTCTCAGCCTCCCAAGTACTGGGATTACAAGTGTGTGCTACCACGCCCGGCTCAAATATTTTTTTTATTTTGGTGGCGCTGGGGATCAAACCCAGGACCTCTCACAAGCTAGACAAGTGCTTACCACTGAGCTACACCCATCACTCAAAACAATTTTTTTTTTTTTTGCAGTACTAGGGATTGAACTCAGGGACATTCTACCTCCGAGCTACACCCCCCAGCCCTATTTTATTTTTTGATTTTGAAACAGGGTCTCACTAAGTTGCGGAAGACCTCACTAAGTAGCTCAAGCTGGCCGTGAACCTGCGATCCTCCTGTCTCACCCTCCTAAGTATTGGGATTACAAGCAGGTGCCACCACGCCCAGCTCTCAAAACAATTTTTATTGAGTAAGAAATTAACATATCTCATTGGATCTGGATAAAGGAAGACTCCAAGAAAATACCCAAATTTTCCAACAAGGAGACAATTTGTACCATTCTAAAAGTGGGTGTTTGAGCCAAGCACGGTGGTGCATGCTTGTAATCCCAGTACTTGGGAGACTGAGACAGGAGGATCACAGGTTTGCGGCCAGCCTCAGCTACTTAGTGAGGCCCTCCACAACTTAGTGAGACCCTGTTTCAACATAAAGAATAAGCCAGGCGTGGTGGCGCACGCTTGTAATCCCAGTACTTGGGAGGCAGAGACCAGAGGATCCAGGTTCGTGGCCAGCCTCAGCTACTTAGGCCCTCCACTACTTCGTGAGACCCGGTTTCAAAATAAAGGATAAAAAATCGGGCTGGGGATGTAGCTCAGAGGTAGAACGCCCCTGGGTTCAATCCCTGGTACCGCAAAAAAAAATAAAATAAAAATAGGGCTGGGGGTGTAGCTCAGAGGTAAAATGCCCCTGGGTTCGATCCCCATACTGCAAAAAAATAAAAGTGGGTGTTTGGGGAATAAGCTTGTCTTCAGTTGGGTAAAAGCGTCAGGTCAGGGGTGTGTTGAATTTGTTCCAACCTGGGGTCGTCCATCAAGTGCAGATGTCCTGTAGCCTATGGCAGGGGCTTGGAAGCCCCAAAGCAGATGATCCTATAGACAAGTAGTTACCAAGAAAATGGAGCCAAGGGCTTAGAGAGCCTTAGCAGAAACTAGGAATTCAGAGACAGCAGGGGTCAGCAAGGCCACTGGTTTTGTGGGTATGTTTCACAGGAACCCAGCTGTGACTCAGCTGTGCAGCAGCATGGAGTAGTTGAGTCAGAATCTGTGTGGTCCACAAGACCTAAAATACTTACTCTCTGCTCCTTTCCAGAAAATGGTTGCCAACCCCTTGCTAGAGGGAGAGGAGCAGTGTGAGGAAATACATTGTGGGCGATAGGGCCCCCATTCCAAGCTCTACCCCCAAAAGTTGTGGATACTCAGGGTATCCTAGAGCATTTGGTTAGGGACACTGTGGGACCTACATCAGCATTATCCTTGGCAAACACACCAGGCCTCAAATCTCAGGATCTTCATTTCTGCCTTCTCCCTCCTCCCTCACAACCCATCCAGAGAAGAGGGGTACATTATCCTTGAGCCCTATCTCCTCCTCCGGTAGTCTGAGCCTGGGCCTTCCTTTGTGCTTTGAAGATTCCAAGGTCGATCCATGCTACTTTTCCAGTGTGGAGCGGCTGCTGGGAAAGGAGGGGAGCGTGTGTGCACAGAGTATGGGAGGTGCCATTAAAAGTAACCATTGGAATTATATAGGGCACACAAGGACAGCCATTGTGCCAGCTCAGTAAATAGAGGCTTGTTGTTCAGTAGTGTGCTTTTAGCTACAAAGAATAAATGCCACTATTGTTCCCAAATTAAAAATACCCTACCGGAGGTGGAAAGTGGATAGGGATTGGCTACCAGTTGATTCTTGTTGAAACTGGGTTTGGGCTACTTAGGGTTAACCAATCCGTCCATTTTTATTTATTAAAAACTTTGCATAGTAGTTAATTAAAACGCTCCTACTTGCCAGGCATGGTGCTGTACACGTGTAATCCCAGCTACTCAGGAGGCTGAGATAGGAGGATTTCAAGTTCAAGGCCAGTCTGGGCAATTTATAATGAGACCCTGTCTAAAAACAAAAAAGGGCTGGGGATATGTAGCTCATTGGTAGAGTACCTCTGGGTTCAGTCCCCAGTAACACAAAATACATACATACATACATACATACATACATACATACAGGCTGGAGGTGGAGCCAGTGGTAGAGCACTTGCCTGCTATGTGTGATGTTCTGTCTTCAATTCCCAGAACCAGATTTTTAAAAAAACAAAAAACTTTTTGCCTTAGTGCAGTGGTGGTCGAGAACTTGGGTTGACAGTCAGACCCAGGGCCACGGCCTTACTCCATGACTCCATAATCCTGTGACCTCGGGCAAGTTTTAACCTCACGAAGCTGGATTCCTCTCTAGAAATCAACAGTGACTGCCCAGTGGAGAAAATAGTGAAATTCATCATCGGGAAACACCAAGATCCCCAGCATCAACATAGAAGACAAGATTGGGTTTGGGAATAATTATGTTACATTGCATGAAACCGTAGTTTTCGTAGCACTTTTACAGGTTCAATTGTAGTAAGAAATAGGTCGGCAGTGCTTAGTCATCACTGGATAGGAAGTAGCTTGCAGGTGGAAGCCGCGGGTTTGTCAGATCCGGGGCTGGAGTCCAGTGTGCCTCCGCGTGCTGAATGAAATTGTGTGAGTCTGTGCACACGTGTTGCATTTTAAACTTCCCTTGAACGTTTATTTTTCCAGAGACACTGTACAGTAGAGAGACTGGAACAGTGGGGTTGGATGGTCCTGCTCCTACCAGCTGCGAGTTTAAGCTCTGTATAGATGTGGTTTCTCCCGCTGCCCACCTGCGTATTGAGTTCCAATATGAGTTAAGATCATTGAACCCTGGTGCACACGGCTGCCTCCCTTGAGTGTGACTTAAAGGAAGTCATCCCTTGGGTACCTTCCCGGTGACCTTTCCCATCTTACCCAGCCCGGAGGCAGTTGTGTCAAAACATCTTCCTCTTGATTTAAGAGCTTAGGCCTTTCCTCTCTCAATGTATGAGTGGCAGAGTAAAACAGTCTCCTTACTGTATATAGAAAATTGGCATTCTCCTAGTTCCCACGATGGCCAGGAGCACTAGACTCCTTTAGAACTGGCTTGCCAGTCCACTGTGCCCGCAGGTGCAGCCCCTTGCCGTCTTTTGTCAGGTTGTTAGGTAGGTCTAAATCCCAAGCTGCGAAAAAGAAAAGGCCTAGCTGAAAATATTATCTCCTAGTCTTTCTGTCTTGTCTTGAAGGTGCTTGACATCCTCCAGCACATCCAAACCCTCGACCCCGGGCAGCACGGGGCGGTGGGCTATCTGGTGCAGCACACGCTCGAGCACATTGAGCGCAAAAAGGAGGAGGTAGGCGTGGAGGTTAAGCTGCGCTCCGATGAGAAGCACAGAGATGTCTGCTACTCCATCGGGCTCATAATGAAGCATAAGAGGTGAGTGCCCTGGCCTGCTGTCCTCCGGAGTCCGGCCCGACAGGGCCGCGGAGGGCCCACGGCAGCCTTGTGAGCCCCCGTGACGCGGCTGGAGGAGGATCTGACCCGGAGCAGCAGCCGCGCGCCACGTGCCCAGCGCCCTTTCTAAGTCACCACTCCTTTTCCTGACCCAGATCTAATGTCACTTAGTGACCTCTAGGTGCATGACCCCCTCAGGGCAGGAAGACGGAAGCTGCTCTAAGCAGAGTTGTTCTCGGGTCTTCATTGCTCTTCCTCCTCCCCTTGAGTCTTCATCTTCAAGTCGAGCTGTGGGTAGGGATTTCTTGGGCCATAGGCGTGCACGTGCTCTGTTCACCAGGCAGAAGTAAACTGCAACACGATGGCACTGATCACATCCGCCAGCGGCCCCGAAGCTGAGAGTTCCTGCTCTCAGCAGCGCGCGGCAGCCCAGCCCTCTAAAACCGTCCACGCGTGGTAAAGGCGGACGGTCCTCCGTGGTGGGTTTAGGGTCCGTTCCCCTGACTCCCGAGCAGGCGGGGTTCTTCTCATAGGTTTCCTGGCAGCCAGGCCTCCTTCCAGGAAGGACTGCTTGACGTCTTTTGCTTGTTTCCTCTGGAGTTATTAGTCTTCCTTATTGATTTATAAGTCACTCTTTATTCTGTACACTAGTCTCTAGATGAGGATAAGTCACAAATATCTTCCCTGGTGTTTTCATTCTTGTAGTGTGTGTGGGGTTTTTTTTACTTTATTATGGAAATTTCCACACACACACACACACGTGTGTGTATGTGAGAGTAGAGAGTCATGAATATAATGAACCAGTTGAGGGTCCAGTCACCCAGCGTCAGCACTTAACAAAATAGGGTCGCTCCTCACTGTCTCCTTTCCACCCTCGTGCCCTCCTCCCTGATCAGCCGAAGCAAGTGCCAGGTGCCATTCCAGCTGGAGCTATTTCAGTATGTGTCTCTAAAAGGTAAGGGCTCACTCACACACTCTTTTTTTTTTTTTTTGCAGTACTGGGGATTGAACCCAGGAGCATTCTACCTCCGAGCTACACCACCAGCCCTATTTTATTTTTTTATTTTGAAACAGGGTCTCACTAAGTTGCAGAAGGCCTCACTAAGTAGCTGAGGCTGGCCGTGAACCTGCAATCCTCCTGTCTCAGCCTCCCAAGTACTGGGATTACAAGCATGCACCACCACTCCCGGCTAACACACTCTTTTTAAATATATTTGCAGTCATGTTATCACAACTAAAAAACAGTAAATCTTTAACCTCATCAACCTCTAGTCAGAGTTCATGCTTTACTAGTTGTCCTGTTTTTTTGTTTTTTACATAGTCTGTTTGAATCAGGGTCCTTTAGTCTACTGGGGTAACGCTGTCAAATTGTTCAGGCATCCTTAATGACTGTACTTTCAGTGCCTTGTTTAAGGAATGTTTCCCCATCTTTCCTCATAGACACTTAATTTTGAAAGTTGTGTGTGTGCAGCTAGGTCTTTCTTTTATAAGAACCAGCTTTGGGGTATTGTGACCAGTTCGGTGTCCTGATTCCACTTGGATGACCAGTCATCATGCCGTCACTCTTTGTTGACAGAGGGTTTATAAAGAGGGGCAGGATGTCCTGAAAAACAATTCAGCATGGAGTAAAAGCAGGTACATTTGTAAGACAGTGAGCTTAAGAGAAACCAAGCTGTTCTCCGCATTCCATAGACACAGTGGTGCGGTCCCAGGGAGCTGACTTTCCGTTCCTCTCCTGTTACTAGGTATGGCTATAACTGTGTGATCTATGGCTGGGACCCCACCTGCATGATGGGACACGAGTGGATCCGAAACATGAATGTCCACAGCCTGCCTCACGGCCACCATCAGCCTTTCTACAACGTGCTGGTGGAGGATGGTTCCTGTAGATATGCAGCCCAAGGTAAGGCGCTGCCTCCGTTTCTTCAGTGACACCCGGCACATTGTAAGAATGCATTGGAACACTCGGGTACTGTGGGCGTGGGTCTTCAGTGTGCTCAGAGATGGCCATTGTCTCATGGCTAACCTCATTAGGACTGATACTCTGCTAAACATGGCCGGGCATATGCTGGTGCAGCCATACCAAGGGTTAAATAGTGTACATACACAGAGACAGGATTCTTTTCCAGTGCTATTCCAATCTGTAATCTGAATGGTCTCTGCCTATGCCAGTCAAATTCCCAACAGTCCTACTTCCCAGACCCTGCCTGGACAGGAAGGAGGGTACCACAAACACTTGGAGGAGCCACCCTGTACCCTCACTTCCTGACTGGCTGCTAGCTACAGGGCCCCAGAGATGCCCCCGTGTGACCACTTACGGGGACTGCAGCCACCACACTGGCCCTGAGAGTCAACAGGTGTTGGTAACCTTTGATGGGTGTTTGGAGCCACTGCCTGCCCTGCCAGGGGCCAGCCCAGGGCAGATCTGAGATGGCAACCAAAGGAACCTGAGGAGGCAGGATAGAGACCAAAAGGCCTTCAGTGTGAGTCTGCCTGTTCTTAGTCCCTGTTGAATTTCACCTTTATTTTAATCAGTTGAATTTATTGTATGCCTGACTGTCAGGCATTTACATTAATTTTGCTAATAAAAAGGAACATGAGCCAGGCGTGGTGGCGCACGCTTGTAATCCCAGTACTTTGGGAGGCGGAGACCGGAGGATCCGGGTTCACGGCCAGCCTCAGCTCTCTCTCTCTCTCTCTCTCTCTCTCTACTTAGTGAGGCCCTCCGCAACTTCATGAGACCTGGTTTCAAAATAAAGTATAAAAAATAGGGCCAGGCCGGGCGTGGTGGCGCATGCTTGTAATCCCAGTACTTTGGGAGGCGGAGACTGGAGGATCCGGGTTCGCAGCCAGCCTCAGCTCTCTC
>PVJS01042366.1:0-17544 GCA_004027185.1 Glis glis | reverse complement strand
ACTAAGAGTGAAAAGTCGGATGTCCCCCCTAATATGTGGAAGCTAGATAGAATGGGACTTAGAAGGGACTCCCGACAAAGAAGAAGAAAACTTTAGATGAACAAAGAAGGTGACCTAACTGAGGGAGTTGGGAGGGGGGTGGAGGGAAACACACTATAGCACATGATGTATATACACAAACTTATAAGACTCAGTCACTATGAGGAGCACGAAAGGGAGGGAGGGGAGAGGGAATAGGGTGGGATTGGAGGGAGGGCTAAATGAGAAATGTGTGCATGTATGATGCTGCTGCCCTGATGTGTATCAAAATGTATAATTACAATGCACCAGTAAATGAATATAAAAAAATGATAAATCATTGGTATTGTTTATTTTTGCCAGCTGTCCTTTGCTATGTTGAAATTTCTTAATTTCTAAATAAAATAATGAATACTCTTCAGATAATAAAAATATTTCATTTGGGAAATATGCATTAGACTCTATATGGCCTCCCTTGATGTTCAGCTGCTGTGTGGTTCAGGTTTGGTAACTCTCCATCCGTTTAGTGAGAGGCGTGCATTACTTTACTACTTTACATTACTATAATTGCCTGGTTGTCCCTTCTGAACACTTGCCCTGGAGAATCTAACTTACAGTATTTAACCTCATAGGTATGTTTTTCAAATATTTCCTTACAATTCGATAGAGATTTTCACCTACAACTCTGTATCCTAGGTTAATGAGAACACTGGGTTTAGAATCAATTTATTTATGTTTAACACACTTTTTTTAAATAAGGATACTGTTATGCATAAAAACTATGTAAATAGCCAGTCTGGCTTTAATTTTCAAATAAGAAAGCTCTTTGTTAAAATATTAGTAGTATATTTGCTTTCTATAGAATGATAATTTTTTTTTTTTTTGCGGTACCAGGGATTAAACCCAGGGGCGTTCTACCTCTGCGCTACACCTCCGGCCCTCTTTTTTATACTTTTATTTTGAAACTGGGTCTCACGAAGTTGTGGAGGGCCTCACTAAGTTGAGAGAGAGAGAGAGAGAGAGAGAGAGAGAGAGAGACAGGGAGAGAGACAGAGAGAGAGCTGAGGCTGGCCGCGAACCCAGATTCTCCGGTCTGCCTCCCAAAGTACTGTGATTACAAGCATGCACCACCATGCCCGGCTGATAATTTGTTTTTAACAAAATTTAAGAATCTGAATCATTTGAAGAGTCGGACCGTATCACCCTAATGTGCTCTTGGCAATTGTCATTTGCCATTAGACGACATAGCCACTTTTTCTATTTTCATTTTCAGCACTTTTGCTTCTACAGATGAAAGGGAACAGATGCCTTAGTACATTTTGTGTTGCTGTAGCACAATGCCTAAGACTGGGGAGTTTATAAGAAACAGAAATTTATTTTCTCAGTGTTCAGTAGGCTGAGAAGACAAAGATGGAGGCAATGGCTTCCAGGGAGGGACTTCTTGCTGCATCCTCATGTGGTAGACCTCAGGAAGACAGAAGAGGACACTAACTTTGTGTCTCCACATGGTACAGAAGCGAAAAAGAACAAACTCAATCCTCAAGACCTTTGCCTAAAGGCACTCACCCATTTGTGAGGGCAGTGTCTTCATGACCTAACCCTCGCACCCCTGCTCCATGGGGTTTAAGATTACAGTGCGTGAAGTTTCAGAGGGCACATGCAAACCACAGCAGTGGATTTTCAAAATTACATTTATATTATATGTATATCTTTCCCTAGACCTAGGTCTATATCTGTATATAAAGCTTGCTTTCTCAATATTAAGAGACAGCGACACACTGATCTATTTTTTATCTGATCTCTTGAGTTTTTAGTTTTGCATTCCAAATTATGTTTTCTAGTTTCTGTTGTGTGCTCCGTAGTGAAGAGGTATAGGCTAACTTCACATATTGCAAATTTAGTGATCCTTATACTTCTGTATAACAGTTTTGCTTACTTTTAAGCAACACAGAAATTGTGAAAATCTCAAAATGCTTTCAACTGTTATATAATTAAACTATTTTCTTCATCTATACTTTGTATCAATTAAGTAAATAGAACAGATTTTTTTAAAAAGTAAAAAAAATCTGAAAATTGATCCTGTTCCTATGAATTTCTAGTTTGTTATGTGGTTAAATCATGTGACCTTAGGAATAAGTACATTTGAAATAATGTATATTTATCTTTAAAGATAATTATTGAAATATTTATAAAACCTAAAGTAATATGCATATTCAAGATAATTTTTTGTTATGGTTTTCTTTTTATGATGGAGTTGATGTCATTTCTTGTGCTACTAGAAAAATTTCCAATCTATATATTTATTCTTCATATGTATGAATTTTGCAATGACATATTACTAAAGCATGTTCTTGAAAGTTCAAAGAAAATGTGGTATTCGATCAAGCATGTTCCGAGGATCAATCTAGACTTAGGGTAGTGTTACGGCAGAAAAACCAATGTCCTTTTTTTCACTGAACTTTATTAACAGAACTGTCCTACAGGTTTGTCGCTAAAACATTTGAATCTCTCTTTAATCAGCAAAGCAAAATATCAATCCTTTAGTCATTTGTCATTGGATTCAATATTGGATTGACTTGGAATCATTAATAGCCAAAGGCTTAACCTAGCTCAGTCACACATTAATTGCACATTTCCTTAGCCTCTGCACTGACTTAACTCTGTAAGCAATGTGAAAGGACTATCACAGCTAATATATATGAGAAATACTTTCATTATCACACTAATACATATGCAAGGCAGTTTAAAGTTTGGGTCATTGCTGGGAAGAAGAAAGTAGGAAAGGAGAGGTATTTCCTGTTTTTTAATGATCTGATTAACTTTCCAAACATCTCTTTTTTAAGTGTTAGTATACCCATTTACAAAGTAGAAAATCGAGACCCTGAGATGTTAAAAAAATTATATACATTATATGGGCTATGATAGGCAGAATAATCCCTCAAAAATGCCCATAGCCAGATCCCTGGGACTTCTGAATATATTACATAGCAAAAAGGACTTTGCAGAAGTAATTGAGGTCACAGATCTTCAAAGGTAAAGATTTCTCAGAATTATGTTTGTGGGAACAATCTGATGTAGTGGACTCTTTTTTTGTGTGTGTGGTACTAGGGATTGAACCCAGGGACATTCTATCTCTGAGCTACACCCCCAGCCCTATTTTTATTCTTTATTTTGTAACAGGGTCTTACTAAGTTGTGGAGGGCCTCGCTAAGTAGCTGGGGCTGGCCGCAAACGTGGCTCCTCCAGTCTCAGCCCCCCCCCAAGTACTGGGATTACAAGCGTGCACCACCATGCCCAGCTTAGTGAACTCTTAAAAACAAAATAAAACAAAACAAGAAAAAAAATGTTCTCTGGCTGGAGACAATAAAGATGAAACATAAGGAGGAGTCAGACGTTTGAAGCATACATGACTACATCCTGGCCCTCATATATACCTATTGATGGAACCTAGCATACTTTATACTATACTATAATTATTAAGCTCCATAATTTGATATTCTTTTCTAAAATTAAAATGATTTAATAGGAAAGGGAGCACTTCATATGAAACTGTGTAATCTGTAGTGTTAGCAAAATTTTCAGGTAAAGTGGATGCAAATATTTGTTAAAAATTCTTCTGCTGTCCCTTTTGCAAAGAATCATTATAACAAATATCTTTTCAAAAATCCTAGCCATGCTTTGCAATAATTTACTTAATGATATCACTATTGATTAAAAATAGTTTTATACACACATACACAGATAGACAGAGAAGGAAAGGAGAAAGAGGAGTGAGGGAGAGAGAGAGAGAGGGAGAGAGAGGGGAAGAGAGAGAGGAAGAGAGAGAGATCAGAGAAGCACTATTTACTGCTCATAAAGTAGCATCTTCAGTCAGGTCCCCATGCTCTGGATAAACCCAGAGTGACATAGATGAGGATCATATTTCATATGGACATATGGTTGGTTTCTCTTATAGGAGAGCAAACTCAAGACTAAGAAACTAAGCATTTATATAGGTGCTGATGGTACACCTGTCCTCTTCCCCCTGATGAGACAGACTTATCACTCCATAATGTAAACAAATTTTCTCCATGGAGAGGAGAAAAATGCTCTCATTCTTATGATTCAGATAATAGTAATAATCAGCAAATGTCTCTGAGAAGAAACATCTCTAAGCCTCTAGCGTCCCAGGTCTTTGCTATTCAAACATTTCCCTGATTAAAAGGCTTGGGCCATACAGGTTCATGAAATATTCATGAAAAATTATATTTCAGCACACACAGTCATCCTGAAAATTAGTAAACATGCCCAGTTAGTGTGTGCTAAACTAACTAATCTGATCGTCATATCTATTTTACACCCCTCCTATATCGTTTTTTACAGTTCAAGTACTTTTCCAAACATCCGTGTCTAGGTTTAATATTTGCTTTAGATTTTTAGCATGTGTGATAACTGACATAAAAAAGTGAATCACATAAAATGTGAGTTTTCATTGCTGTTAGGTTTAGGGAAAGGTTAAAACTAGGTTGCTGGGATTTCTGAGGCCCCTCCTGCATTCATTATTCAAATCTATTCTAGTCTCAGAAACAGTTTGGTCCATCCTGCAACTGATACCTACTTCAAGTTAAAAATTGGCATGAATGACCATGGACCAATGACTGGCCAGAAATTCTTCAAAGTGATTTCAAGACACTCCCAGGGGGTGAATACTTCTTTTACTGTATTGCCTGACTCTGCAAAGCTAGGGAAAACTAAAAAAGGAGGACCAGGGTCACATCCAGAATTTCTAAATTTTCTGTCCCTGAAACTCTCCCTTCTTTTCTCAGAATTCCCAATCCTAAAAGAAGTTAAGAAATGTAATCATCCTCTGTCTGTTAGGGAAACCTTGAAAAAGAGAATTACATATGTGTGTATGTGTGTGCATGTGTGTATGTGTATACATAGACATATATCTATACATATATACATATATATGTATGTCCCATATATGTATGTATGTGTATGTGTATTTCTTTATACATGCATATTATATACATGTACCTATATATGTACCATATAGAGAAATAAAAATACATATTACAAGGAATTGGATTACATAACATTGGAGGCTGGTAATTCAGAAATCTTGACAGTATGCACACAGGCTGGCAGGCTGGAGACGCTGGACCAGGAGCCGAGTCCCTGCCTGGAGGGAGAACTTCTTCCTCCTGACAGTTTTGTTCTTGAGACTTTTTTCAGTTGACTGGATGAGGCCCATCCAATTACAAAGATAATCTCCTTTACTAAAGTCAACTGAGTGTAGACATTAAACCCTACAGAGAAACACCCAGATTAATTAGTGTTTGATTGAATGACTGGGTAGCGTCCTAGCCAAGTTGACAGCGAAAAGAACTAAGCACACCATGAGTTTGTGCATGTGGTCTGGGGAGAAGGCCCAACTGGTCAGTTTGTATTATGTCTGAATTCTCTATATTGTGATATTGTACAGTACTTTTGCTGAGATTATATACTTTGCACTATTAAAATAGTGGGAACAGCTGACCCTGCATGTCTTTCCCTCTTCTCTTATGCATCTACCCTTTGGCGCATGGATATCATCCAGAAAAATCCCATGTCTGCCAAAAAGAAACATAAACAAGAGATTTAATTCCATTGAGAAGGGAAAGTTCACTATTCTTTATAAACCATACACAATTCATAAACACAATTCAACATATATGGCACATGGTGGCAAGTGAATGAATATCTTCTATTTCTATAATATAGGGAAGATGAATAAAAATTATGAGACTAATCCTTACCATATACCTTACTCTATACTATATTTTGGACAATAATTTTAAGAACATATGACTTTTTTCATTGACGAATAGCATAATATTTAAAATGGAAAGATCAGAATTTTAGCATCATTAAATTATTAAACTTAAAACCTACTGTTAGAGATGACACAATATTTTTCTAGTATAAGTTATTTCATAATATTTCTAGGATTTATATATTTAAAATTTAAGAGATGGTAATTTGGTTGACAGGTATTCCATTTCTACTTACTGTTCTGAATCATAGTTTTTGCTTTAGATAAGAGGTAATGCAGCTTTAATTAAAGCTCTATTTTATACATATGACTAGCCTTCCGCTCTTTTGTACTGTTAGTTTAATAATTCAAATATAATCTCTCCTTTATCACAGTCTTTTTTCCCTTAATATAATTAACTCTTACAAGTAGTCATCTTGCCAAAGGTCTAGTAACGTTTTAATTTTATAATTTTACCTAAGGCTTGATGATTGACTGTAAAAATAGGCCATATGTCATCGCTCATAAATAGTCCACAGCATGGTTAAAATATAAATATTTAAATAATATTACAACCATGAAGGTTGTAATTTATAATAATCCTATGAAAGACAATAGTGTATAAATCTTATTTTATCAAATAAGCAATTAAATTTTAACATAAATTTGGAGAAGAAAATCAAGAATATACTTCCTCCTTGTGAGGAAATGTCTATCTAAGGACAATGCAGACGTATTAAAATTAAAATATAAATGACCTTTCAATACAGATCATTGCAAAAAGCTTTAAAGAACTGTTCTCCCCCACTCTCCAAATGAAGCTATATTTAAAATATATTGCTGATGCCATGTGATTTTTTCTTTTTTTTTTTCAAAAATGTTGACGGATTCCTGTCATCCTGGTGTTTAACTCGGTGAAACGATGAAAAACCCAGAGACTGCAGCGATGACACGTCCTCAGTCGGAGCTCTTTTGCCCTTTCTTAAGCTCTGAGAATCCTTCCGTCAAGGAGCAAGTGACAGGAACAGACACTTGGCTGTTGTGCAGCATGTAACTGACAGCAAGTATTTCACTGCTTATTTTCTCGTGATTGCTTTTCCGGATGTACAACACAGCACTTGGGACCACAATAGAAAGACTATCTGTCCTATCACTATTACGTGTTTTAAATTTCTAGAATTATGAATCCACTGGCAACTGTCTACTCAGGATCTAATGCCCACCCTCAACCCCTGAGTTGCACTTGATTCATAGACAAAGTTCATTAAAGGCAGACCCAGATGGGCACAGTACATTGAAGAGAAAGACGAATCTAGGCTTGGAAAACCCACTTGGTTCCTCTCATGATTTGTTCTGAATGACTTCCTTTTCCAAATTCAAAATACCTGGAATAAGTGCCCATTTCTGTAATGTAGATATAGATGTTTAACACTGTCTTCTCTCTGCTAAGTACAGAGATTTAACTAATTATTATCTTGGGTCATGGTTTCCAAAAGGGCTCTTGACACAGAGATTCCTGCGCTAAGAAAGTGAATTATGCAGGAATTACCTCCAGAAGAAGCCCTAAGGCAGCGTAGAAAAGAGTAGTAGATCATTTCACCCTTGTTGCACCAAACAAAAACAAAAGCCATGTCTATCAGTCGAAAACAAAGTTCATGTGTCAGCCTGTGATTTTGTGGGTTAGTGATTTGGGCCGGGCTCAGGTGAGCGGTTGCTCTGCTAGGCTCCATCCCTGGCAGGTTAGCTGTGTTCTGTGTACTCTAGGACAGGCCTACTTCCACGGCTGACAGTTGTGGCTATGGCTGGGCAGCCTGGCTGGCCCTTGTGTGTAAAGCACAGTAGTTCAGCATTGTTCCAAGGGCAATGTTTGTAAGGTCTTCAGGAAAGACAACAGAGGGGAAGTCACTAAGCACACGTACTGTTCAACTAAGCAAGTCACTAAGTACTGTTAACTTAGCAAGTCACTAAGCACAAGTATTGTTCAAACTTCTATCTGCATGGTGTCCATCAGTGCCCATTGGTCAAAGCAAGTTACTTAATCAATCTGACATCAATGCATGTAGTGATTATCCAAGGTCATGGATACAAATAGGACCAAATAATTTGAGGCCACTATTGCAATAAGACCATAGGTAAAACATCAAGAAAAGAACCACCAAAAGTTGTTTCTTTTTCTTTTTTGTGGTACTGGGGATTGAACCCAGGGAGGGAGGGGTGCTCTACCTCCGAGCTACACCTCCAGCCCTTTTTAGTTTTTGTTTGAAAACATTGTCTCACTAGGATTCTAAGGAACTTGCAAAGTTGCTGAGGGTGAGCGCCACCACGCTCTGATTAAAGTAGTTTCAACCTAGGCTAAAGAGAAATCTTGAATTTTTTTGATTTACACATCTAAGTTGTGTGGGCCTCATGCAAGGGAACTGGGCTTCCAGATTCCTGTGGAGGCTAAACTCTGGCTAGAAGAACATCTCCAGGAACTCGTACCTAACCTCTATAACCAGCACTATGAGTCCTCAGGTACAGGTCCTTAGAAGAAAAAGCAGCCATCAGCTGGAGAGAGAGAGAGCTATTAGAGGAGACTTGGGGGGCAGGGGACACACAGAACAATTTAGGAAGCTGAGAGAATTGGGACTGAGAGCAAACTTTGTCTGCTACAGCATCCCCTTATGTTGTGCAGACTTGACCATGTTTCTTAGTCTGTGGATCCCTTGACATGAAATCTTCCAGATGGTGATTTTCTGAGAGAAATGTGTGCAAAACTCAAAGAAGAATTAGTGGGACAAGTGCCACAAATAATCCTCGACATAACGTAGGTTCAGCATCCCTTTCCTGTATGACTCAGTCTGGAGTATCTTTTCCCATAGCTAGCCATTCTACACCTCTATATGAGTTGCCAGGTGGTATGAACCAGATGTTACAACCCAGATGTTACTTTTTGAGGGAGGTCTGTGATCCTATCTTTCTCCAGTAAGGATTTGGTGGTTGTGATTGCTCATTCACAGTTAAAACTGGGCATTCCAGTATGGAGACAGGTCCCTGAACTATGAACATATCCCTCCCTTCTCCCACTCTGTAGCTACAAGCCTATCACCTGGAGAGAGAGGACCAGTGTCCATTGTCCCACCCAGCACGGCAGCTCCATTCTTTACCTCTTGATCTCCACAGTGTTGAACACAGTATTAGAAGGTGATAGCTAAAAGTTTTGAGTTAGTGCAACTTTTATAGTGTCTCCTGGTGGAAGTCTCCACCCTTTCTAATCCAAGTTCTGTAGGTATAAAGGATCATAAGATGTAACAGTAATCACAAATCCTTCCACATCGGTCACTGGGAATGGTGATGAGCAGGAATACTCCTTGTACTTCTCGGTCCCCAGATCCATATGTTACACTTACTGTCGACACAAAATGATTGGTATGAGGTTACATCACATCTTGAAGGGCAGAAGCCCAACCACCCACAGGATTATCCATAAGCCGTACCTCAGCTAGACTTTTAAAATTCTATCTCAACACTCTTAACAGAATGAAGCTTCTGGAGATGTGGTGAATAATGGTACCAATGTATATGGCAATATGTCCATAGTTTCTCCTCTCATTTTAAATTTAGCCCTTTTGTCCAAGTGATGCTGATACTAAAAACTCAGTTCTTGCTCCTCGTACCAATTCAAATAAGGTTTGGAGAAAAAGGAACAAGTTTTATCAATTTGCTAGCAAATGGGGAATGCAGTGGACTGACATCCAGAAATTAGTTTTCCCTCCCACAAGGAGAAACAATGGATTTTTTTAAAGGGAAACTCCAAGGACTAAGCCCCAGTTGTTTATCAGGAGGCATAATTCATGTCCAAATGGTATCCTCGAGGTAGCGTCGCTCAGACCCACTGGTACCAGTCTGCATTCCTGCGGTCAGTGAACTGAAGGACACAATACAAACATTAATCTTGTTTCCCCTGCAGTTAGGTAGGGATAGAAGAAGAGGAGAGAGAAAGCGAGGGAAAAATAAATGTAAGTTTTAAAATAAGCCATCTGCTGGCTGAGCAGCAAGGTTCAGACTCAAAGCATAAAATGGATCTCCTTACAATGTTACGCAGGCTCTCTTGTTGGTAAATCAGAGGATCTGTGAGGCCACAGATGTTGGTGTGAGAAAAGTCATCGTGGAGCTTCCTTAGGAAAACCCAGGTGTCACTAAGATTCACGTGGGAAGGCTTCTTCTGCTGCCATTCTGCACTGGCTGGAGATCGCAGTGGTTACATCCACCTTACCTCTGACTTGAAATACTGCCACCTGTATTTCTGCAATCTTGTCATTTTTGACACTACGGAGTCCAGTGACATAATAATATTTCCTACTGTCATTATTTCCCTGGAGCAAACGATCACTATTGTTCTGCTCTATGATGAATCCCTTATCATCTTTGAAAATAAAGTGTTTTCTGCCTGTCTTAAGGATCATGATCATCAGAAGGAATTGGTGATTTGGGGTCTCATAGAAAAGAGTCACTCTATCAATTCCACTTCTGTGGACCTTGCTAATCTCCTCTCAATGTTTTGACAAGCAAATACGATGCTCCATTTTATGTGATGTAAACCATCATTGTTTCCAAGAGGGAAAGAGCCATTATATCAGCATACTTGGACTTGGTCTAAATGCCTATCCCAGGATATTAAATCCCGAGTCATGAGAATGCATCCCTAGATCAAAAACTCTCCCTAACTCAGTTCACAGTCTATTTCTCCTGGGCCAGGTTCCTCAATATCTGTACCACACATGATTCCATACTTTATACTGGCCAAAAGAGCTTTGTCCTGTGAGTTCACTGGTGACCAATCCCCTTTGAGTCTTTGCAAGGGCAACATTCCTTCCATTAGGCCATGCTGTGACTTCCAAGGAGGTCACTGTTTTAGTGAAAATGAATTTTCACTAAATTTTGTTTACCTAGAATTTGGAGAGGAAGCTAGATGTTCAATATCACATCCACATCCATCAAAATATCCGTATGCAAGAGTCAGGAGACTTCTCAGAGCTGCAAATTCAGCCTTTACTGAGGTTTTTCTATTTTTGTAATGGTGTGGGCTTGGTCTTAACAATCTGCTTTCTGGTTGTCTTAGATGAAGGGGTTCTAATTTCTACAGCGTGCTTTCATCAATAGAATTCAGCAAAAATTGATTTTTCTTTTTGAATAATAATCCCCCCTCCCACTGTCTCAAAAGCTAACAATACCACATGAGTCAGTTCATCTTTTTCTTCGTCTCTCCATCCACTTCTCCATAGGAAAAAGTCTTTACAGCTTGTCATCTTGACTGAGATTATCCACTCTCTATTTACCCAACACTGTGGGTCCCCACTAACCTCTGGTCTGTGAAAAGTCCCACATCAGAACCCCATCATGAGGACCTGCTTTCCAGGACTATTGATATTTAAGTCAAGTTTCCCAGAAGCAGACCCAAATGATATATAATCAGCCTTCTGTATCCTTAGGTTCCACATCTGTGGATTCAACCAACTGAGGATAGAAAATATAAAGATAAACTTATGTCTGGATCCAAGATGTACAGATGTTTTTTTTTGTCATTATCCCCTAAACAATGTTGTCTAACAACTATTTGCATGGTGTTTACATTGCATTAGATACTCTAAGTAATCTAGGAATGAATTAAAGTGTATGGGAGAAGTTATGCAGGTTTTATGGATATACTACACCATTTTATATAAGCAACTTGAGCATCCACAGATTTTGTTTCTTACAGGAGTCCTGAGACCAATTCCCTATGGACACTGAAAGATGTGTTAAGAAAATGCTGCTGCCAGGGGATATGCTGACTAGTCAGGGAATGAGGAATGCAGGAGAGAGGAAATGTCCAGCAAGGTATAACCTCAGGTAAAATCTGACAGAGATTAGCTTCCACTTTAACCCTAAGCAGACCCTGGACCACAAGTCTGACTTCATTTGCCCACACCACGTCAAGAGTGTTGGGCTTTTCCAGTCCAAAAAATTCATCAAATTGCCTGCCAAGGTGGACCAAATTGCCAGCTCTTTCTGAGTCTTTAGTGTGTAGGGATAGCTACTTGAGTACCACAAAGATGAAGACCACCTCCGAAACAAACCTTACGGTTGATGTCTGTTGAAAGCAAAAGCAAACCAGACCTGGGTAAGGAGGTGCTGCTGAGCAGGATGAGAGCTAGAAATTCACATTGTAATAACAACAGAGTCTCATTCCCTAATGTTTGATTGAATAGAAGGTCATCTATATTACCAGTGGAAATTTACAATGCCCTTCCTCATAGAAAGGATGTTTTAATTATTTGAAATATTGATCTAGTGCTACAATTTCCTATGCATATAACCATTGCATAATCTATTTGAAACATTTTATAACCTATTGAGAACTGTAAAATTTTGTAATAATGCTAATTAATATTTTTAATGCATTACAGATGTCTTTGTTGGTTGGTGCAATCACATTGCTTAACTGTGATTTTTCAAAATTATTTTAAAAGAAATATGTGCTGTGAATTCTTGACAAATAACTTACAAAAGAATATTAGTAAGTAGACCCATGCCCTCTTGCTGTCAATAGAGCATTTGTCCTGTCTTTCAGTGGCTCCAGCCAATGGATTTAAAATTGTTGGTACAAGAACTTGAATATTTTTCATTAATAAAATCTAAATTTTAATGAAAGTCTACCTCTTATGAACAAATATATTTATGGAAAACTTTAAGAAATTAATAACTCTATTTGAGCATCTTTAAAATCCTTGTATGGATATTTATTATTCATATTATTCGGTATGATCATGGTACTTAGGATGAAAATAATGGTACTTACTATGTTCATGTTGCCAATACAAGAATACAAGATACATGGTTTAGTTGTTGTTGCTTGTTTGTTTGTTTGCTTGTTTGTTTGTTTTGGTTTGGTACTGGGGATTGAACCCAGGGGCATTCTATCTCCTAGCCATATCAGCAGTCCTATTTTATTTTTATTTTGAAACATGGTCTTTCTAAGTTGTTGAGACTGGCCTCAAACCTGTGATTCTCCTGTCTTAGCCTCCGAAGTACTGGGATTACAGGTATGCACCACTATACCTGGCTGTTTACGTTTTGAAAGACCCAAATTAGAGCCACAACAAGTGGAGCAAAACGGCATGAGAGAAAGAGCATGGCCTTCAAGATTAAACAGCAAACTATACAACAGTTGAGTATCATTGCTCCATTGCGAAATGAAATAATAATACAGAAACCACAGAACTGTGTAGAGGTTACTGAGTGTATCTACGTAAAGAACATGATATGATGACTCACATGTATGATACATGTCTTAGGAAAGCTCTTGTTAGAGATTTAAGGTCCATACAAACTACTCAGTACCCCAAGCTGTAGAAATTTCAGTACATCATCCACAAATGGCCCTATCTCATTGTCCTAGTAAAAATAAAGTGTATTGTCACACCAGCAAAGATTTTAATCTTAGTGTTGAGATATCGATGACAAACAGGGCTTCATTTATAAAACCACATATTGAGGCCCTTTATTTTATTATTTCTCCTGAAAAAATGAAATTCAATATTTGAGAACTGTGTGATCATGTTTCTGCATTATTTAAGTTGTAGTACTAAAGAAAACTGGGCCCTGTCATAGATTGTCTGTGACATTTATTAAACCTCCTTATCCTCTTGTATATTTCTCTTTCTCTCTTTCTCATCAATCTGCATTTGTTTTCTATTGCTATGTAATAAATGACCACAAACTTAGTGGCTTTATTAGCAATAGCCATCTGTTAGCTCACAGCTCTGTAGCTCACAAGTCTTGGTGTGGTTCTACTGGGTTCTACGAATGGGAACTCAGATTTCTTTGTCACACCCAATGTTTCTTTGGCCAGGCTGTATTCTTAGCGGAAGCTTTGAGGAAAAATCTGTTTACAAACTCCTTCGGCAGGTTAGCATGCAACAAGTCTTCTTGTGTTCATGACCGTGAGCCTTTATGGCTGAAGTTTGCATTTCCTTTCTTATTGTCAGCCAGGGCTGCTCTGAGCTCCTAGAAACTGCCAATATTCCTTGACACATAGCTCCCTCCACCTTGGAAACCAGCAACTACGAATCTCCACGTGTTGAGTCTCTCTAGTCCTTCTAATCTCTCTGATTTCGTATCATGACATTTTTAATGGAATAAGAGGCTGAGATTCTGCTACTCGCTTGCTCCCGAGAGATTCAGGAATATGGTAGGTGGTATATCAGTCAAAGAACAAATTTATAGTCATTGGTCCTGGACTTGAATCCTGTGTATATGGTGGTGGGTAAGCCTCTGTGGCTCACTTAGTCTTAAAAACAGAAAAATGCTCTCTTCCATCAGATGTAAGATTCTAACCTTTGTTTTGCTACTAAGAAAAGAGAAAATGAATCATCAAACCATGACATTCCCAAAATTTTAAGATGCACATGCCCTGAACTGATTAAGTAAGGACATGTCTATATTTTCAGCCTAAGGAATAACTTACACAATGTTTACAAGCTGTTTAAGGCTGCATTTAGCTAGAGTATTAAAGTGTGTGAAATTGTAGCTGTTAATTGCTGTTGTTATCAGTGTGGTGCTTTTTTTTTTTGATCCAAGATAGAAGATTTTCTCAAGAGAACAGGAAAACTCCAATTTATCCTCTTTCCAATTTGATAGCTACGACTGTGGTTGTTCAAAAAATTCAAAATGCAATAGATCCAGGCTCCTATCAAGATATACAGTGACCGGGAGTGAAGGAAGGCAGTGTCCCCGGATTGCTGCATTGTGACTTTTGTATTGGTTCTCCAAACATACTGCCTCTCTTCACTTCAACAAGAAGGCATGGTTGCTTTGTGCAGACCTCAAGATAAATGCACTTTCCATCATTCTACAGTTACCTGTCCCTCCTGCCTCGTTCAGGGTAAGCACTCTAGAGTCAGGGCCACTGCCATAGAGGATTCATCCACTTAATGTGGCCATTGAAGCTTTATTATCTAGTAACCACAGAGCAGATAATGAATTAGAAGCACTACTCTGTCATCTTTAGCACTTGCTTAGATGACCTGAGATTAATATGATAATCTTTTTTTTTTTCCTAAGGTACAGAACTAGAGGTCTCTGTCACTAAAATCATTTGATGAAGAATTGCACATACCGGACATAGAGCTCGACTGATGTCTAATTCCTCAATAAGTGTATGCGTATGGGCATGTTCGTAGTTTACTTATTGACTGGCAGGTTGAAATAAAAATAAATTAACCTAGTTTGTTTCTTCTTTGTCTAACAATTAGAAAAATGTAGACTTTTAATTTATGCTCCATTTCATGATTCTTGTCATATCAGACAGATGTTATAGAGGTAGAATGCGATCATATATTGCACAGGAAATAAAAGGGATTTATATCAGCTTTTCAGCTTTTCTTCGTATGACATAACTCTTAGAGTATTAAATGTCCCTTTCTAACTAAATAGGTAGTCTTGAGTCTTAAAACATTTGTCTTCAATGTGAGTTGAGTTGTGCCTTTTTCCCTGTATAGGATATTTAGGAAAGTTCTCCTCTTATTCCTATCAAAATGATTCAAATTATTTTTCAGAAGTGGGTTCAAACAGATGGCAGGCAGCTGGGAATGCTAGCTATTATCTCTATCACATTTGGGTGTGGAGGATTTCAGGTACAAATCTGTTACTCATCTTATTCAATGGAAAGATATTTAAGCCAGAATATTATGGTCTTTTCCATCTTCCTGAGCACAATTACGGGCTCCAGGCCTCAGAAAACCTAATTTCCTGGATTTGTACCTCTTTGTGAGGGGCCACTCTGACACTTCTCTGGCAGCATTCACTCGGGCTTTTTGGATTCATGACTAAGACAAACTTTGTGATGCTTTTAAAGATGCTGCCTGCCTTCCCCCACTCTGCTCCCTCTTCTGACAAAATGTTGCATTTTCTTATTTATTGTCAGAGAGTTTAGTGCGGAATCCAAATGTCCTGTAACATTTTTCACAAATACGGGGCATTATATCATTTTTTTTTCTTCCGTACTGGCTTTCAGCTGTATTCAGTTCTACAAAGCAAATTGCACATAACTTTGCATTGAAGGGAAGACAGTTCGCTTCCTGTTGTTTTTAATTCTGCTTTCATTCCTTTTCCACCGAGAAAGGTAGCCCACTAAACTCACTTTTGACAAGCTTCAGGAACAACCTTGCAAAGACTCAAGCTGTATCGAGACAAAGAGAGCGTTCTGCATACCATGTGCTCTTTTAAATGGATTTGATCACTTACCTCCAGCAAATCAATTATGATTAGAAGTCTCCCATGGACTGCAAGTTCTTTTAACTCCGTTAGAAGTGGCTGCTTATAGAAGCCATGGATGGTATACGTCTTTAGGTTACAACTTTTCTTCTAACTCTTAAAATTCTATGAATAGTGAAAACGTGTCACTCAAAATAAAAATATGATTTCACGTAATTTTAAACTAACAATGGGAATCAGTGAAATTGAAGCTCATAAAGCAATACCTGACATTTTATGCTATGACGCTGTGTATTTTTGACAATGTGAGAACTAAGAGACAGCATTTTTGTAGAGCCTCAAAATGTATCTGCCTATATTTACTTGGCTTGAGACACATAATGCTGATTGACAAACCATTATATGTATTTAGATTGATTTGGGTTATCAAACATATAACTGACTGTCTTTGGAACTACTGTATTGTTTCTGTAAGTGAGCTTTCAGATATCATAGAAGATAAATTACTGGCTGACCTAGGAAAAGCATATTGTATATCCCAAAACCTCAGAGAAATCTTGGTAATTGCATCATTGGGAAAAGTTCTAAATGTATCAGACAGTTAATCTATTATGCTTCCACTTAATGGAACAAGGAAGTTTTACTCACTTCAAAAGAGATGTTAATCTGAGCATACTTCCCCAAGCCTATAATCCTAGCTACTCAGAGGCTGAGGCAGGAGGATCTTAAATTTGAAACCAGCCTGGGCAACTTAGTGAGACCTTGTCTCAAAAATAAAATAATTAAAATGCTCAGTGGTAGAGTACTTGCCTAGCATGTACAAGGTCCTGGGTTCAATCCCTCTAACTGGAAAAAGAAGTTCAATACCTTCAAAAAATGTTGAGCATAATATAGATATATAATTTTAATAACCACCCCAATAAGTAAAAGCATATTCAGATCAAAGTTATTGGAATAATCTTCTAATATAAATTTTGCATACTTTTCCTAAGTATTTCTCTGCCTAGAAAGAAAGTTAATGAAAATGTATTCCCTATTCATAAAACTTTAGATCAAGAATCTTAAAATTCAAACAGAAACTTAAGACTCAGAAGGGCACCTTTAAAAAAGAAATATATAAAGATATTTATAAGCTAAACTGATTATCATTAGCCAAAATGATTAGCATATTACTTAAAAAAGTGTGATAAATGAAAAAATAGCAAGTAGGTACTCAGACCCCACATTTGCTAAAATCAACAACTCTCAAAACATTCCTAGCCTACATACAAATGACTCAGGCTCAGTATATTTTCTTATAATTTAGGCTTAATATCACAAATATTGAAGAACATATTGAAACACAAAACAGAGAGCCAGGAATAACCACGCAGGAGAGACTAGCCACCTTCAAGACACACCTAGCAATAAATACCTACATCCAGAAGAAGTGACTATACAGGGAGAGTGACCAAGCACAGGAAACTCACAGACTAAGAGAGAGATACCAAAGGCAACAAAGATATAAACTTAAG